>PVJL010004600.1:0-125921 GCA_004026885.1 Lyroderma lyra
AAGAGGGAAATTTATATCACTACAGGCCTATCTTAAGAAACAAGAAAAATCACAAGTAAACATCTTAACATCCCATCTTAAAGAACTAGAAAAAGAAGAGCAGACAAAACCCAAAGTCAGCAGAAGGAAAGAAATAATAAAAATTAAAGCAGAGCTAAACCAATTAGAGAACAGAAGGACAATAGAAAAAATTAATATTGCGAAGAGCTGGTTCTTTGAGAAAGTCAACAAAATTGACAAACCCCTGGCGAGACTAATCAAAGGACGAAAGGAAAGGACACAAATATCCAAAATTAGAAATGAAAGTGGAGAAATTACCACTGATACCACAGAAATACAAAGGATTATAAGAAAATATTATGAAGACCTTTATGCCACTAAATTTAACAACCTAGAAGAAGTGGACAAGTTTCTAGAAACTTATAACCTACCAAGACTGAACCAAGAAGAACTGGATAATCTAAATATACCAATTGATAGTGAAGAGATTAAAACGACTATCGATAATCTCCCTAAAGGCAAAAGTCCTGGACCAGATGGTTTCACCAATGAGTTTTACCAAGTATTCAAAGAAGAATTAACACCTATCCTCCTCAGACTCTTCCAAAAAATTGAAGAGGAAGCAATACTTCCTAACTCATTCTATGAAGCCAACATTACCCTAATACCAAAGCCTGGCAAAGACAACACAAAGAAAGAAAACTATAGACCAATATCTCTCATGAACACAGATGCAAAAATCCTAAACAAAATATTAGCAAACAGAACACAGCAGTGCATCAAAAAGATCATACATCATGACCAAGTGGGATTCATCTCGGGAGCACAAGGATGGTTCAACATACAAAAATCAATGTGATACATCACATAAACAAAATCAAAGATAAAGACCATATGGTCATTTCAATTGATGCAGAAAAAGCTTTCGACAAGATACAGGAACCATTTATGATCAAAACACTAAATAAAATAGGTATAGAAGGAAAGTATCTCAACATAATAAAGGCCATATATGACAAGCCCTCAGCTAACATCATAGTGAATGGGGAAAAGCTGAAGTCTATTCCCCTAAAATCGGGAACAAGACAGGGATGCCCGCTGTCATCACTGCTATTTAATATAGAACTGGAAGTTCTAGCCACAGCAATTAGGCAAGAGAAAGGAATAAAAGTTATCCAAATTGGGAAAGAAGAGGTCAAATTGTCATTATTTGCAGATGACATGATCCTTTATATAAAAAATTCCAAAGATTCCACCAGGAAACTATTAGAAACAATAAACGAATATAGTAAAGTCGCAGGATACAAAAATCAATGTAAAAAAATGAATAGCATTCCTATAAACAAACAATAAAAAGAAATGAGGGAGTCAATTCCCTTCACTATCACAACAAAAAGAATGAAATACCTGAGAATTAACTTAATGAAGAACGTGACAGACTTATACTTGGAAAACTATAAGACACTTTTGAAAGAAATTGAAACAGACTTTAAGAGGTGGGAAAATATCCCCTGTTCATGGATAGGAAGACTTAACATTGTGAAAATGGCCATTTCTGCCCAAAGCAATCTACAGATTTAATGCAATACCCATCAAAATCCCACAATCATACTTTCGTGAAATAGATAAAAGAATTAGTAAATTTATATGGAACCATAAAAGACCTCGAATTGCCAAAGCAATACTACATAAAAAGAATAACGTTGGTGGCATTACATTCCCTGACTTCAATTTATATTACAAAGCATCAATAGTCAAAACAGCTTGGTACTGGCAGAAGAACAGAAATATAGACCAATGGAATAGAACTGAAAACCCAGAAATAAACCCACAAATTTATGGACAAATAATTTTCGACAAAGGAGCAAAAAACATACAATGGGGAAAAGACAGCCTCTTTAGTAGGTGGTGCTGGGAAAACTGGAAAAACATATGCAAAAGAATGAACTTGAGCTGTGAACTCTCTCCATATATAAAAATTAACTCGAAATGCATTAAAGACCTTTGTATCAGACCTGCAACAATAAACCGTATAGAAGAAAACATTGGTACTAAACTTACAGACCTAGGACTCAATGAAGACTTCATGAACCTGATCTCAAAGACAAGGGAAGTAAAAGCAAAAATAAATGAATGGGACTATATCAAACTAAAAAGCTTCTGCACAGCAAAAGAAACCATCAACAAGCCAAAGAGACAGCAAACTGAATGGGAGAATATATTTGCAAATAACGCATCAGATAAGGGTCTAATATCTAAAATATATAAAGAACTAATAAGACTTAACATCAAAAAAAAACAAACAACCCAATTAAAAAGTGGGCAGAAGAACGAAACAGACACTTCTCCCATGAAGAAATACAAATGACCAGCAGACATATGAAAAAATGCTCATCCTCATTAGCTATCAGGGAAATGCAAATCAAAACCACAATGAGATACCACCTCACACCTGTGAGAATGGCTGTTATCAACAAGACAAGGAATAACAAGGGCTGGAAAGGATGTGGAGAAAAAGGAACTCTAATACACTGCTGGTGGGAGTGCAAACTGGTACAACCACTGTGGAAGGCAGTGTGGAGGTTCCTCAGAAAATTGGGAATGGAGCTACCATATGACCCAGCAATCCCCCTTCTGGGGATCTACACAAAAGACTTGAAAACCTTTGTCCGCAAAGACTTATGTACCCCAATGTTCATTGCAGCACTGTTCACAGTGGCCAAAACATGGAAACAACCAAAGTGCTCTGTGACAGATGACTGGATAAAGAAGCTGTGGTACATATACACAATGGAATATTACTCAGCTATAAAAAAAGATGAAATACTGCCATTTGCAACAAAATGGATGGACCTGGAGATCATCATGCTTAGTGAAATAAGCCAGACAGAAAAAACAAAGAACTGTATGACTTCACTCATATGCGGAATATAAAACTGAAAGCAACAAAGAGAAAAGAAATGAACAAACAAACAACTCACTGTAATGAACTGTAACCATAAGTTTAACAACTTTCAGTAAATTCTCTAAGTCCTTCTAGTAATTTACTGTACCTGAGGGTGGTCTTGGGGACCCTGAAAATGGGCATAAAAAATGAGAGTGGTCTTGGGGACTGCCCCTGCACTCTGTAAGTTCTTCATCGTTTTTGTGCCATGGACTTCTGTGGCTGTCTGCTGAAGCCTCTGGACCTTTAAAATGTATAAAATGAAATATAAACTATTCAAAGAAAACCAGTTCTGTTGAAGTGTAAGTATCAAACTATGTGCTTTTTTACTAACACATTAAATAACAAGTTCTAACAGCAGATTTAATATCTAGTTTTGAAATAGTGTCAAGCATAGCTAATATTTTAAGATATCTACAACAAGTATATAGAAGTGTGGTCTTATGTTGCTGTCATGTCACAGGTATTGTTACTAGTATAGAATTGTGTTGCCTACATTCATAATTAAAGGAGATTCTAAATTTCAGTTAGATGTTAGTAAAAATAAAAGGTCTATTTTTTTCCATCCAAGGTTACTGACCCCATGAATTCTATCCAAAGACCATCAAGAGGTCCATGAGCCCCAGATAAAGAAGACTGGATAAGGGCTTGGATGATAATCTCACCCTTTACAAGTATTTAAGTAGAGCTGCTGCTGTCAGTATTGTAAGTAATAATATCTAATCCTTATTGAGCACTTGCTCTGTGCCAGCATAAGAGATGTGGAAGTGTCATGCAAATTTAAACCATTATATTTATTTTATATCACTTAATGAATGTAAGCTTTCTGGTTGAGTTAAGAAAATAATAGCTACTGCTTTTGGCATGGTTGTTATGGACCAGGCTCATGACAAGCACTTTCAACACATTCTTCATTTAGGCCTCCCAGCAACGTGATGAGGTGGGTCTGTTCTTCCTATTATACAGACAAGGAGACTGAGGCTTAGAGAGTTTAAGCAACTTACTCAAATTATAATGCTCATAATTCATAGAATACGGACTTGATGACTCATAAGCATAGCTCACAAAAAAAAAAAAGAGGCAAAATGGCACTCTGCAAACAAAAGTGACTACAGAGGTGCCACTGGATGACTTGACCATAGTGGTTCTCCTGTGTTCAGGCAGAAAGACTAACCACTGAATGGAAATGGAGATAATTCAGTAGAAGGTCCTGCCTGAATTAGCAAGTCATTGATTGCCAAGGTCGTGAGGAAGTTGCTGTCCTAATTTTTAGTGTTCAGATTCTAGTAATAGAACCATGGGGATCACAAAAGACTAACCTGCTCCATAATGAGCTTCCTGTTTCTCTAAGAATGTCCTTGCTTACACACAGAGGAACCTGTAGGCTCCCCACTGAGCAGGCAGCATCTTCAATATCAGCTCATGCAGACTTTGCTTTCTCCAAAGGAAAAAAATCTCAAAAGTTTCCTAATTGGAATAGACTCCAGATTCTAGAGTGGCTACTGGCAGGAAAGCCCATCCAAGGACCAGGAGTCCTTCCAAAGGCAGGGAGGGAAGGGAAGACTGGAGCAGAGGTAGATAAAAAACTTATAAGTAGAACAAGCCATGTGACAGGATACTACATGGCACCCATGCCCTATTCGTGAAAATAAAAGATCTATTTTGTTTTCCCATCCAAGGTCACAGACCCCATGAATGCTATCCACAGACCATCGCAGGGGTCCATGGGCCCCAGATTTAAAAGCCTGATTTCCTTCCTATTTCCTCGCTGATGGCAGACCCTGCTAATGGGACACATAACCCCCCTTGCTGGAATGAGATGCAGCCTCAGAATCCTCAGCACCGTTGTCCAGGTAGCTACAAACAATTGGCTGAACTTGACAGACCGATTGGAACCTATTTTCCATCAAATCCAGGCATACTAAAAGGAAAAGGGAAATGTTATACTCTTAAAATACTGACAACAAACAAGAGTAGTGGACACTTATTGTTTATCTACACCAGTCCCTGATCTGAGCACTTTGCATGTATTAACTCACATTTTCCTCCCTCACAACAATCCTATGAGGTTAATACTATTATTAGCCCCATTTTCCATATGAGAAACCTGAGGCACAGATGACTTAAGTTACTTACCCAAGTCTCCCAAGGAGTAAGGGATAAAGACAGGATTTGAATCCAGACAGTCTGGGTCCAAAACGCACATAAGTAAGAAACCACTGCACTATGTTGATCCTGCCCACGTGCTGGGGACATCTTCAGGTAATGATCATAGCAAAAGACAAAGATGAGAATGGCTGTGCAGTTTTGCATGTCAGGCATCAGTAAAGGTGACTTACAACATCCTAAAAGATTATTATCTGAAGGCCTTAGCTGCTTCTCTGTTAGTAAATGCCCCTGGCTTCTCCAGGTGGCCTGTTTGCCCACTTTCCACCTCCCCCCAGCAGCTCATCTGCAGGCCCAGGCTGGGCACCCCGGGACAAGTAGCAGAGAACAGCAGGCAGCATATTGAAGGTTTCTGACCGAGGCTGTGCCTCCCCAACCCGCCTTGTGCCCTCCATGGCCTGTGTATGCCCTGACCGGCCTGCGGCCTAACTGCAGATACCGGGCACTATCTCAACTGGCCCAGATAGACCTGGAAAGTGCCCAGAATTCAGGCATTCTGTTAACATTAGGAGTTGAGGAGGCCAGATGCAGAGATGGCCGGTTGGCTCTACCCCTGCCCAAAGTCTGGTTGACGACAAGCTAAATCACCTAGGAAACAAGCCAGAATCCAAGCACATGACTCAGCCACCATAGCCGATCACCTCTTTTCACAGGTGGAGCTAATGGGAGCGGCAGGAGAGCGATACAAACCCAACTTCTGCCACAGAAAAGGCCCATACCTTGTAGGAAGCTGCTCAGGAACAACTGGTCATCTACGCTGAACCCAAGGTCACCACTAACTCCCCCTTAAGGCTCCACGTTCAGTAACAACTGACAGGCAGAAGGGGGTGGGTGGTCATGGCAGAACCCATTACCTGTCTGCTTTAGTCCCCTTTCCACTCAGCCCCACAGGGCTCCCTCCCCCTTGTCTGCAGGTGTAGAGATGGGAATGGAGACTTCCATTTCCCACTGGGTTCCCACGCCCACCCAAACGCTGACAGGAGTCAGGTGGCAGCATCTGGGAGGACAGGAGGGCTCAGGCTGACTCAGCCAGTCCACATCACGTGAGCGTCAGCCCTCATTTGGCATTAACTCAGCCTCCGCTCCTCCTACCCAGGAAAAGGGCCGATTTTCAGAAACTCTGTTTATAGCTCTCCAAGCACTTTCAATAAATTCTGTAGAGCTTTGCAGTGCATATTATCCTTTCACAAGTAATATATTTCATTTACTGTTACATGAACCCTGGGAGGTGTGAAGGCAGATCACTATGCCCATTTGGTAGGCGAGGAAAACAGGTTCTGAAAGACAGGGTGAAAAGCCACCATCATACAAGAAAAGGGCAAGAAAAAATCCAAACCCAGATCTGAGTGCAAAGTCACAATTTCTTTCCACTGTCCCAAGCCAGTGCCCTGCTACACTGGTACCTCATCGGTAGCCCCCTCATCCTTAAGAGGGTCCTGGTGTACCACGAAGCAGAGGCAGAATTAGAATTAGATCTCTGGGGTCCTCATAGCCTCCCCCAGGCCACTGCTGTGGCACGTGCTTGCTCTTCCCCAACTCCCCATCCTCTACCCCACCCCCACCCTCCTGGCAATTACTACGGGAGCAAATAGGTTAATTAGGCCATTAGAAACTCGCCAACTTTTGCAGCATTCACCTATCATTGGCAGGTAGGGAGCAGCTAAAATGAGAGGGTTAGACAGTCCTGTCTATGCTGGAATTATAAGTGTAAAATTCACTGCATTTTTCTCCAGTTTTTTGTACAGAAAGCATTTCACGAACAGATCAGGCTCAGGGTGAGTCAGACAGAAGCCATTCACATCTGCTTAGGTCAAGAGAAATGTTCTAAGCAGTTCACTGCAGCCAACACAACTGTTATGTGGAATTCTGCAAGAGCCCTGCCTTGGAGAATTTTTACAGCACCTGACCAGAAAATTCCAGGTACACAACTCTGCACCTCACCGTATTTTCCTTTTTGATGGTAGGATTTGGCACTGCTTCACCAAAGCTGCTCAGGCACAGCCTCAAGAGATGGCCAGGCCCCAAAAGGTCATCAAGTTCACCCCTTACTCCCGAGGTCTCTCAGGAATAGCAATCTAGTAAAATTATGGCATGGCAAGGTCACTCTTTCCAGAAATGATGGGTGCAATTAAACACAAGAGAGCAGTGATTTGTGGGTAGAGATTATACTGGTTTATTGACTGGGCTGGGGGGCATCGCCTGGACTTTCCCTCCCACCCTGCCATTCAAACTTTCGCTTTTGATTTTCTCTCTTCCCCACCCGGGACAACATGTCGGGAAGATCCCAAAGCATTTTCGATATCACACAATGACCCTTATTTTCAGATATTTAAAGTGCCAGGCTGATCTAAGGGAAAAGCTGACTTTCTCAGCCATTTCAAAGTGTATTCCCTCTCTCTGTCTTCCACTGCCCACCATCTACCCCCACACCTGACCCAGACACAGAAACGCACCCTAGTGAGGGTCACGGTCTCTTCCTCTGAATATTTCAACTCCTTCTTCCACAGTTACCACCTGCTTAGGGCTTTCCAGGTTTGGGGCAGGGAGAAGCAGTAGCATAGGGCCCAAACTGTCCTTTTAATAATTAATGAGTTTTCTATTCCTCCCTGGCCATAATTAGCAAATTAAAAAGCAGGATGCCCCATTAAATATGAATGTCAGATAGAAAATGAATCGCCTTTTGGTATAAAAATGTTGCGTGCCATATTTGCACACCCTATATTTTATCTGGCAGTGATATTCTGGCTGCCCAATGTCTCTTCCAAGTCATGGAAGGTCTATTAGTTTCCTGATGCTACTATAACCAATCCCACAAACTTAGGGGCTTGAAACAACCCACTTTTATTTTCTTATAGTTCTGGAGATCAGAAGTCTAAAATAGACTATCCTTACATCTTCTCTTTTACAAAAACCCTTGTGATTACACGGGGCCCACCTGGATAATTTTCCATCTCAAGATCCTTAATATAATCACATCAGTGAAGTCTCTTTTGTCATTAAGGTAATAAACATATTCACAGACTCCAGAGACTAGGAAGTGGACATTTTTGGGAGATGTTATTTGGCAATTTTCTATAGGCAGGCTCTTTTCCTATCCCTTAAGGGGGCCTTTAGTGGGTTATTTGAAGACCACCCCCTTGATGGGGATCCCCAGTGCTGCCCATTCTCTGATCCAGGCAGCATGGATGATGCACTCTCCATCTAACTTTCTATAAAAATTCCTCAGCTCCTGCTTGAAGGTATAGCCAGCCTACAGGAGCGCTTTCTGCTGGAGCCTCCTCTCCTGAGCAGGCAGAAATCTTGGATGGAGGGCTTTCAAGTGGAAAGCCTGGCTACTTCCCAAGGTGTCAGGTCACCTTGGACCCCAAAGAAACATTCCAGCCCTGGCCCTAACAAATTCTGGAAGTGTATGCCATTCCCAAGAAGCAGTTTAATGGAGCCACACAGGGTGACCTGCCCGTTCTTCCTTACTAAAGACATCAACTCTAAGCAGTCTCTACCCTTTCCATAGGCCTAGGCTGCAGGTGGGTGATGTGCCAAGACCAGGAGTTGCAGGACCAGTTTGGATACTTTTTAGCAAGTCCTTCATGGGTGGCCTAGCATTTCTCTTTAAAATGTGTGTGTTGATAGAGGTGGGAGTTGGGGGGCAGCAAGAGAGATCCCCTATTATTTTAAGGTTTGGGTTTCCACCAATATCTAGGCTACTAGAAAAGTCTAGCCTGTACTTCCTAACAAAGAAAAAAGTGATTCAAAAAATAAATTCACAGTAAAGCAGGGGTGTCACTTGTCTCAGAGGAATTCACGTTTTAACAGAGGAGAGGGCAATGATTGACTCAAATGTTTGCATTGCTAATGCAACAAATGTCCCACATCAGTGATAAACCTTCCCAGGAAGTCTATCATACACATACTTGACCCTGGCATCAGCCTTGTGCAGGGAAGCTGGGCCCAAAGATAAACCTGAGCGGACACACAGAGCCCGTTACGGCCAATTGGAAGGCAGCTGGAATGGTGCCGGCTGGCCCACAAGCTTGGTTTGAATGCCAACCCTGCAGGCTGGTAGCAGTCAGCTGTACTTGGAAGAATACTGAAGCTGCCCTGGATTTAGTGAGAAATAGTGTCACAATCAACATGTGGCATCTGTCATGGGCATGGGGGGCAGCCCTCTCTGAGACAGCGGGTAGGTGGCTACAGAGCTGCTCATGGGTGTGAATTCTGCCTCCCCCACTTCCCAGCTGTGTAACATTGAGTTGTTGCTTAACATCTGGGCACCCACTTCTGTAAATGGACAAAACCTATCTATGATGTCAGGCTCTTAAGAAGATTCAATGAAGTGATGTTTAGAAGCACCTGGGACCTAGATGCACCCACTAAATGTTATTTCCCTTCTCTACACCTCTCAGATACCCTCAGGTCCACATTTTGGGGTACCTTTCTTTGTGCCTGTATATTGGTGAGCACAGACACAGGGACAATTTAGTCTCCATGTCATACAGATACAAACCCATCGGGGACTAAGAACAGAGGCATTGTTAAATTCCATCAGCAGCCCATCCTAGGTGTAAAAATGTTTTTCTGGCATTGTCTTTCCAGGGTGCCTGTTCTATAAGGACATGTTTTCAATTTATAAAGATCAAGTGGTTTTACAGTGAGCAAGTAGGATAATCTCACCCCCTATACAGACACACACACACCCTTACTGGAAGCCAGAGAGAGGGGAAGGGAAGCAGAAGCCTGCTACCCACCCCGTGGGCATTTGCATAAAGCAAGGTGTCATGGAAACTTTTCATTTTACTCAAGAGAAAGCATTTCAACACAACTTCAGAGTGACCTATCCCTTCTCTTATTATTAATAATAGGAGATCCTAGACTAAGCACTTTAGTTGCATCTTTTCATTCTATCTCATGACAAGCCCATGAGGTTGGCATTTTATGATACCTAATTTGCAGAGAGGGAACTGGGGCACAAAGAAGTGCTAATCTGAGATTATAGTGTTTGCACCACAGCTCCATCCAGGTCTATGCTACACAGACTTTGTTTTCTCCTCAGGTGAGAGTTGCTCAACCAGCCACCTGCAAGACACTCCATACAGGTAGATTAAAAGCATTGAGCTTGGTATGTTTCTCTCCTCTCTAAGATGACAGACGGTTTTACCTCACCTCTACCCCCACCTCACCCCCCAAAAAAGTAAGAGGAAAGTCCACTGCACTGACCTGTTCACGTCCCACTCTCCCCTGATTCTGGCACCAAGGCGAGGACTTCTTTTCGGGGTCCTGGAGGTGTTGGGTGGGTGGCATGAAGTCTGGGTGCTACAGTCTGTCTCCCTGCTCAGGAGACAAAGCAGACACAGCACCCAGAATACATCTGAAGGTGGGGCAGGGCTGCCAGCTGTCCTCTCCTCTTATAATTGTGAAGGGCCAGAAAGGACTCTACTGTGGGGAAGGCAGGAGGCTCATGCCTTCAGAGGAGCCAGAATAATTAAGTGCTGACTCAGGGGCAGGTGTGAGCATAGCACAGCGGGAGGGAATGGGGAAACAGTGAGGCTTTGTGAGCCTGAAGGTGCTAATCCTCCTTTTCCCCTGCCCTGTATGTGACCCTAGTCTTCCTCTGCACCCTGACCTTCCTAGAGAACCAGGGATAGGTGAGGGATACCTCAAGAAACTCCTGAAAGAGATCCAACACCATTCTTCTGGAATTTCCAGTCCAAAAGGAGGCCAGAAACTGAAGACCCAGCCTAACACCAACAGCTCCTGTTTAAACTGCACTTGACCTTTCTCCAGGCATTTCACAACACAAGCCCAACCAGAAGACTTGGCTAATCTACAAGTTCTGACAATTAAGTTTGTGAAGTCATCCTAGAAAAGGTGCTACATACCTCACTGGTGAATATCACTAGGTCACCTTCAAAGTACTCCCCTGGGGGGCTAAAAACTCCCTCACAGACCATGCCCTGTGACCTGGTGCATTGTCCTGATGCAAGAGCCCTGAGTTGTTGGTGACAAGTTCAGGTAACAACATTTTCAGCACTTCCAAATAGTAAACTTGGTTGACTATACAGTTTGTCCTAATTCATAATGAACAATCCTTCTGATACCAAAAAATGGTTAGCAACATCATTTTGACTCTTCATTTGCATGGATTGGAACTTTTTTTTTTTTTTTTTTTTTTGCTTTTTGGTATGTGGGTAGTTCCCTGACTGGGAATCGAACCCAGGCCGCAGCGCCAACAGCGCCAACGCCAAGCCTTAAGCCACTACACCATCAGGGAACTCCCAGGAACTTTTTTTGTTGTGGAGAATTGGCTGACTTCCATTGTGCACTTTGACACTTTGTTTCAGGATCATACTGATACATTCATATGTATGTATCACCAGTGATAACACAGCCCAAAATATCGTCTTGCCTTTCTAAAAGGTCTTGGCAAACTTTGAGTCTCCTTTGCTTTTGTTCATCAGTGAGCTCCTTCAGGACCATTTTTGCACACACCTTTCTCAAGCCAAGATTTTCAGTGAAGATTTCCTATTTCTCTATCAATGTTTACTCGGTCTGCCATGCTTCTCACGATTTTGATGCACAATTCAATGAATTTTTGTACTGTTTTCATCAGTTCTGCTCATTACTGGCCACCCTGACCTCTTCATCAGTGACACTGTCTCTCCCCTCAGAAAAGCATTTAATCCATTTGTACACTGCTGTTTTCTTCATGGCATTATTCCCACAAACTTGGACTAACATGTCCCCGATTTCACTTCCACTCTTGCCAAGTTTAACAAGAAATTTCATGTTTGTTCATTGCTCTAATTCAAGCTCTGACATTCGCATGACAGCACACAAAAATACACACCAACAGTAATAAACACCACTCAGCAAGATACCGCCACACCAAAGGCACAATCCATGAAAGACCTAGCTAATTTGTAAGTTAGACTTCACTAAAATTAAAAACTGCACTGGGAAAAATGCTGTCAAGAGAATGAAAAGACAAGTCAGAGGGTGGAAGGAAACATTTATAAAACACATCTCATAAAGGATTGGTATCCAAAATTTACAAACAATTCTTAAAACCAACAATAACAAAATGAGCAACTCAATTTAAAAATGAGCTAAAGACCTGAAGAGATACCTCATCAAAGAAGATTTACAAATGGCAAATAAGCCATAAAAAGAAATTCAACATCATACGTCATTAGGGAATTGCAAATTTAAAACAATAAGATACCATGACTACACACCTAGTAGAATGACCGAAGTCTAGAACACTGACAACACCAAATACTGGCGAGGATGTGGAGCAATAGGAACTCTCTTTCATTGCTGATGGGAATGCAAAATAGTACAGTCATTTTGGAAGATAGATTGGTGGTTTCTCATAAAACAAAACATACTCTTACTTTTTTTTTTTTGCTTTTTGGTATGTGGGTAGCTCCCTGGCTGGGAATTGAACCCAGGCAACAGTGCTGACAGCGCCAGCGCGGAAGCCTTAAGCCGCTACACCATCAAGGAACTCCCAAACATACTCTTACCTTAAGATCCAGCAGTTGTGTTCTTTAGTATTTACCCAAATGAGATGAAAACAGGTCCACACCAAAACCAGCACATGGTGTTAATAGTAGTTTTATTCATGATTGTCAAACTTGGAAGCAACCAACAGGTCCTTCATTAGTTGAATGGATAAATAAATTGGCACATCACTACAATGAAATACTATTTAGCACTAAAAGCAAATAAACTATCAAGCCATGAAAAGATATGGAGCAAACTTAAATGCATATTCCTAAGTGAAAAAAGCCAATCTGAAAAGGCTATATACTGTATCATTCCAACTATATCATTCCAACCATATGATGATATCTTGGAAAAAGCAAAACTACAAAAATAGTAGAGATCAGTAGTTGCCAGGGGTTGAGGATGGAAGGATAAATAGATAGAGCACAGAAGACCCTGGGGCAGTGAAACTGTTCTGTCCGATATCATAATCATGGGTACATGTCATGATATTAATATATTTCTCAAAACCCATAGAATGTACAACACCAAATGTGAACTCTAATGTAAACTATGGACGCTAGCTAATAACAACATGTCTTTGTAGGTTGATCAGTTGTAACAAATACATCACCTTGCTGCAGGATGTTGATAGGAGAGGAGGCTATGTGTGTGGGGGGGACAGGGGTTATTTGGGAACTTTGTACTTTCTGCTCAGTATTGTTGTGAACATAAAACTGCTCTAAAATATAGTCTATTTTAGTAAAAAATTTAAGGTTATGAGAAAATGAAAACTTAGAAAAATTTTTGAATACTGTGTCACTTCACACTCAAAAACTTCCCAATTAAAATGTAAAAATAAAATAAGACACAAAATATAATAAAATATAAATGTTCGATTTCACATCTGGATGGGGAAAGACTACATAAGCATAACAGTAACAAAAGAAAATGATCAATTAATTTAACCACTGAACAATTTAAAACTCATGGCAAAAAATATTAACTTTAACTCCAATTTTAAAAATATTGCTATTAACATGACAAAATAGTACATCTATAATATTAAAAAAAAAAAAAAACAAGCAGCAAGACCTCAATAGAAAAAAATGCATATGATATGGTTAAAGAATTTATTTAAAAATTATCTTGTTTAGTGACTAATAAAAGTGTAAAAAATGAAATTCAAATAAAAAATAGCAAAAGAATATCATTTCCTCCCATTAATTTAGCAAGTACTATCTAGAGCAGTGGTTCCCCACCTTTTTCCATTTGTGTACATTTTTTAAGTCCATTTCTATGAATTGTATGCTTGTTTTTAAAACAGCTGTTTTTACATATGACATTTTTGTTCAGTGCCTATCTTAATGTAAAATCATGGAAATGGGGTAAAAGTTAGGAAAGAAAAATTACTACACTAAAAGTACAAACCACAGATTTAATTTTACAACATTTGTAACACAGTTAAATATTGATAGTGTTGATCAAGTATTTAACAAATTTTTCATTTATTATTAATAATAATATTTATTTGTTATCTAAAAAGTCTGTAATAATTGTTATGCAGATCACTAGCCAATTTAAGCATTGTTAGTGAGATCATTGAGCTTGCTTTGATGAAATTAGTTTCTTGAAATCAGGCTCAAAAGATGCAAGATACTGTCTTAAATCCAGACTTGCATTAAACTTGTTCAGGTACTTATTTTTTATGAAGGTGTAAGAAGAAAACGCTCTCTCCACTAATTCAGTATTAGTAAATGGAAAGAGGTATTTGAGTGCCTTCTCACTGAGCTGTTCATATTCCTCACTGACATCTACCCAGAAGGTAGTAAGATGCTTTCTTTTAAAATCGGAGTTTAAAGAAAAATTCGTTGAAAGTGTGATTAACTGCTTTTTTTCAATGATCAATAGTTCAGCTTCTTTGAAGAATTTTTCGTTAAAATGATCTGCAATCCAATTGTTTTCTTTTCCATGTTGAGGGAAGTACTTATAAAAGGACACTTGAAAACCTTCCAAGTGACTTATAATATTCTCTCTGATGTTTTGGGATAGGTGCAAGTCATTCTCAGATAAGAAGCTGTGCAGAGTTTCAGAAAGTTCAGGCTGACCTCTTTCAATACTTGCTTTCCAAAAGTCCAGTTTTTTAATCATTGACTTAATTTGTCAGTTATTTTGAATATAGTTATTGAACTATTTTTAAGTCTTAAGTTGAGTTTGTTTATGTCTAGAAAAAATATCTAAAAATATGCAAGACTTTGAAGCCATTCACTGTCCTGAAACTTTGGAGCAAGAGAAAAATAATGGTCTTCAAAAAATATCTGGACCTCATGTCTAAGTTCAAACATCCTTGCCACGAGATAGCCACCTTACCTCCATGTGCAAAAGGAATGTGCTGTGAATGTTGTTCATTTCTTCACACAGCACTTTAAACAATCTGGAGTTTCATGGTTGTGACTTAACAAAATTTACAACTTTTACAGCCTCATCAAGAACATCTTTCAGTTCACAAGGAAGCAGCTTGGATGAAAGACTTTGTCTATGGATGCAGCAGTGACTCCATGGTACATGGGGAGCTACTGCTTTAATTCAGCTGCACAGACCTATAAAACAACCTGACATAGGCTTGCCCTGGTCAGGGCATACACCACAGCAATGTGACCAACTAATGTCCTTTTCAATGAAATAACCATTGATTGCATTAATGGCACACTCTGTTAATGGGTAACAATGCAACAGGTTTTCTTCAATTTCATTTCCTATCAAGTAGCTGGTAATGACAAACAAAATAAATCAGCAACAGCTACAGTTTCATCTACCTGGATGGAAAAGAATTTACTTTTTCTAATTATATCTACTACTACAGCTTCAACATTGTCAGACATTTCCTTAATTCATCAAGACATTATATTGTTTGAAAAAGAGATACTATTGATTTGGGTAGACATGTTCTTCCCCACACATACAAAAAACAGTATACTAGGAGAAATGACATCTTCAGCTATGGTGTGGTTTTTACCACATTTTGCTATGTGATAAGCAATACAGTATGAAGCCTTAAGTGCATTCTCATTGTCCTTCTTTCCTGACATCATGTATGAAGTAACAGTTGGACACTTTTCTAAGCCCTGAAAACAATCTATTTCTTTGTTTTCATACATAGGATGTTTAGTTTCTAAATGTTGCATGAGTAGAGAGGATTTCATGCAAACATTGGATAATATTTCCCACACACAACACTCAGTCCTAAAGGCTTGAAACAGTCATCATCCCCTATAATTGAAAAAACATATTTAATATACTCTTCAGAGTATTTCCTTTTCTTCTGTGTAGTATCTGAGGCACACACCTTTTTACTATCGCCCATTGTGGTGTACTCGTGACTGGACATGTATTGAGAAATACTTGGCGACAGGTTATAATCCACATCAAGTTTTGGTTTTTTAACTCTTCCTGTTTTCAACTACTGATCCACAACTGACATGCTTAAAATCACTGACAATAATAACTGAAACTGTGTTACACATTAAATAAAAGAACTGCTTGAAAAGAATCACAATTAAAGGCAATGCATGTATTTTTTATTCAGTCAAAAACTAAACTGATCAAACAATCTGGTTACGAATATATTTACATGTTTGGAGAAGTTCTAGAAATGTTGCAAACAGATTGTTCTGAAACTAATTGGTAGAAGAGAAGTTTAGGGGAAGGATTCATAGCCATGCCCTCACCAATCATCATTCCTAATATGATCTAATTTTGAAGTGTCTCCATTAATGATGATTCAAACTTAACATTTATTGCTCCATAACTAACATTTAGCATTTTTTAAAACTTTACTTGCTTTTTCACAATTACTGATTATTTTTCATGTACTCCTGAACAGCCCAGGATATACCTCCAGGGGTACATGTACCACTGCTTGGAACAGATAGTCTAGAGTGATAATACTCAATATTGATAAGGGTGTGATGATCAAGGCCATGTAAATTGATACAGTCTTTCTCAAAAAAAATTTAATAATATGTGTCAAGAGCCTTAAAAATGTTCATACCTTTTGATCTAGTAATTCCATTACAGGCAAAGAAATCATCTAAAATATGAACAAAAATTTGTGTACAAAAATGTTCATTGCAGCATTATTTGTAATACTGAAAATTTAGAAAAATTTAAATGCTGAACAACAGAGAAACCTTAATTATTTTACAATCATTAAAAAATTGTATGAATAGTTTTCCCCAAAGGGAAATAGCTTAACTAGTCTCTTCTGACATTAAAAATAGTGTTCATTGCAATTCCAAAAACATCAATACGTGCAAAGGAAAAAAATGACAATTCCCCCAAATCCCACTCTCAAGAGGCAATTGTTATCAATATTTAACAAATTATCTTCCAGAGATCCTTCTGGGCATATGATTTTACAAAATGGAATCATGATATACATTTTTTTATATTGCTTATTCCACTATATTGCTAATAAATGTTTTTACATTAGAATAGACAATTTTTTACCATTATTTCTAATGGACATGATGTATTTCAGAATATGTCTAGCCTATTATTTACATATCTAATTTCCTACTGATGGACATTTAAGTTTTTCCTACACTTTTGCCATTATAATCATCACAAGGAGCATACTCATGCAATCACCCTTGCTCATTTGTTTAATTATCTCTTTAGGATCCAATCAGAAACTGGACTCTCTGAGTCCAATAATATGCCTATTTTAATTGTAACACTTCCTGTCAAGCTGCCCACCTGAAAGTCTGAAGAAATTACACCCCCAGCAAGAACTTCTGAGAACCCATCACCCACCATGAGACCACCACTTGATATTGTCCATCTTTGTAATCACCACCAATTATGGAGTGCTTTTATGTTTTAATTGGTATTCCTTTAATCATGAGTGAGAATGAAAAGACATTTTTATATATTTATTTCTCATTTGCTTTTCATCTTTTGGAAACTGCTCTTATATCTTTTGCTCACTTTTTTAAAGAACTTGACTTTTTCCTTTTTTGTTTTATTGTTTGTTTTTGTTTGTTTGTTTGTTTGTTTATGTGGGTAGGCCTTGACTGGGAATCGAACCCAGGCCACAGCATTGACAGAGCCAAAGCCTTAGCCACTATACCACCAAGGAACTCCCAAAGAACTTGACTTTTTAAAATTAATTTGTAAATGTTCTTTTTATATTAAAAATATTAACTCCATGTCATATATGTTGTAAACATATTCCCTAGTTTGTCATTTGTATTTCAACTTTATTAATCTTAACGTTATAAGGTCGGAATTTTTTAATTTTATGTATTTGAACCTATAAAATATTCCTTCATCGTTTTTCTTTGGTATCATACGTTCTGCACTTCTGGACTATATAAATACCAAAGGTGTCAAAAAAATATATACACACTTTAAGAGATGTTACCTATGTATTACATAATACTGATGGTAACCTCTTTGAGCACCTCTTGTAATTGCAGAAGTCAAATGTTATTTGTATTCATCTTTTGTTATCAGTATATATTGAGTATTACAATTTTAATACAGTTTTTTCCTTTCTTAAAACATGCATACGTTTTCGTCCCCTCTGTATTTGCCCATATTTTAGTACTTTATGGTTCATTTTTAATATTTGAATTTTTTATTATTTAAAATTTAGTTTGGTATAAAAATGAGGTAAGAGTCAAGCTTTATGGTTTTCCTATTAGCTAGCTATCTGAGAGATTTGAAATACCATCTTTATCATATATATATATATATGTTTGTGAATGTGTGTGTGTGTATGCTAAATTCTGATACATATTTATATACACACATATACACATACTCATGCATGCTTACACACTGGTATCACTTTGCTAGGTGACACGCTGTACTGCCATAACAAAGTCCACAGACTAGATGGCTTAAACAACAGAAATTTTATTTTTTATAATTCTGAAGCCAGAAGTTTGAGATCAAGGTGTCAGCAGGATTAAGTTCTTCTAAGACTTCTCTCTGTGGCTTGTAGATGACTGTCTTCTTCCTGTGTCCTCACATGGTCTTTCCTCTGTGCCTGTCTGTGTCCTAATCTCTTCTCTTATAAAGATGCCAGTCATATTGAATTAAAGGCAACCTAACAGTCTCATTATAACTAATTATCTCTTTAAAGACCCCATCTCTAAATACAGTCACGTTCTCAGGTATTGGGCATTAGGAGTTCAACATATGAATTTTGGGGGCACACAATTCAACCCATAACACATATACACACACTCATTCACTTGGTTCTGCACTATCTTGTTTCATTGGACTATCCATTCTTGCATTAGTATCACACACACTTTGTTACAATAGCTTTATAATACATGTTAACACTTAGTGAGACAAGTACAGTCATACTTTGGTACTCAACTGCTTTGAAATTTGTCAAATTTGGTACTCTACATATTTTAATGTGAAAATTTTGTCCTAGAACTCATTGTTTGGTACTCATGTGCCTCCGGAACCAATTAATGACAAGTACTGAGGTACCACTGCATTATTCCTCATGGGAAAAATTAGTTTGGTACTCATCATTTTTGGTACTCATCACACCTCCTGGAACCAATTAACGATAAATACCGAGGTACCACTGTACCTCCTATGACTTGCCTTTTTTAGAATTTTCTTGGCTATTTTCATATTCCTCCCCTCCCACTGTGACTTTCAGAATTCATATGGAATCCCTTTGGGATTTTTATTGAGATTGCAAAGGATTTGGAGATTAATTTGAGGTGTGCATCTTTTTAATGCTATGTCTTAACATCTGTTATGGGTTGCACTGTGTCCTTCGAAAAGATATTGTAAAGTTTTAATCACTGGTATCGGTGAATATGACCTTATTTGGCAATAGGACCTTTGCAGATAAAGTCCAGTTCAGAAGAGGACATTAAAATGGGCCCTAATAGAAGTGTTCTTATAAGAAGACAGGCACAGATATAGATAAAAACACAAGGAAAACACTGTTGACAGCGGCAGAGATTGGAGTGATATATCTACAAGTCAAGGAAAGCACATCAGAAGCTAAGAGAAAGGCACTGAACATATTCTCTCCTGGAGCTCCCAAAGGAAGTTTGCTGATACCTTGATTTCAGAATTTTAGCCTGTAGCACAGTGAGTAAATTTCTTGGCCACTCAGTTTGTGGTAATTTGTTACAACAATCCTAGAAAACTAACATATCACCCAATAACAAGATTTCTCTTTCATGCATTCAAATTGTATTTAATTTTACTGATGATATTGTGAGTGTAATATATAATATTTTCCATTATATTTTCTAACTGATTGTAGCTGAAATGTAAGAAATATTAGTTTTGATTTCCAGTCAAGATGGCTGGGTAGGTAAACTATGTGTTTACCTCCTCTCACAACCACATCAAAATTACAACTAAACTACAGAACAAGCATCATTGAGAACTGCTTGAAGTCTAACTGAACTGAAGGTCTGCAATTGACATACAGAAGAAGCCACCTCAAAACTGGTAAAAGAGGCAGAGATGTGGAACAAGCTGGTTCCACACCCATCTGTGACTGTTAATAATCAGGAGGGATATCTCAGTGGCCAGTTCCCCTCAAGAAAAGTGAGGGGACCCAGCCTCACACTAGGCTCCCCATCCCAGGGTTCCTGTGCCAAGGAAAGCATCCCCCACAACTTCTGGCTGTGAAAACAAGCCAAGATTGTATCTGAGTGAGATAAAAGGCAGCTGCAGTGCCAGGGAATCCTCTCAAAGGGCCCACACATGGACTTATTCACTGATGGCCCCACTCACTCTGAACTCCAGCACTGGGGTAGCAGCTCAAAAGGTACCAAGGGTACGCAGAGAGCATGAATTATCTAGTTTCAGCATAAGAGATGGAGGAGCAACTCTCCCAGACAGAGGCACTGGCAGAAGCCGTTGTTTCTTTGTTGAGCTTTCCCCTACCCCCCAGCATGCGATGCAGGTGGCCACCATATCTAAGTATCCATCGACCTGGCTAACATGCCCCCCACCCCACCCCCACCCTGGTGATTCCCTGAGACCCAGCCCCTCCCAACTTTCAGGCACACTTAAGCCATTTCCAGTGGCTTTTCCAAACAAAAGTCCTGTCTTGGTTCATGCTTCAGACTTTCCTAAAATTCCTTAAAGGTTCACAAAACCCAAACAAATAGTATCTAGCTTCAACATGTCACATACCTCTGGCTGAGCAGTCCTAACCCTGGCACTAGTGACATATAGCCTTGGTTCCCACTTGGCCTCTTGAGGCACCTCCAAGGCAGCATGAGCAGCGGCCATCTGTGGATTGCTTTGTGGCTCATGCCCAGAGGCCCCAGACAGGCTGCAGCTGAACTTGGCCTGCAGTGGGTTTTATTCCAAGAGGACCCAGTGCTAGCACATAAGGTGGCTAGTTTTTTACCAAGCTGGAGCATTACCTGGCCACCTTCAAAGATGACATACCCAAAGAACAGACTGGGGATGCACCAGAACCATACTAAAGTGAATCCTGGTCTGTAGGATCAGCCTCTGCACCATAGCTCCTCCACTATGGTCACAGCCTAGTCCTCACAACCAATCAGCCTGAGGGTCAGTCCCTCCCATTGACATATAAACAGCAACTAAGACTCAACTACAACAGGAGGGCACACACAACCCACACAAGGGACACACCTGAAGTAGCCAGCTCAGGTGACCAGTGAGACTGCACCACTGGGCCTCACAGTACACCTACTATATAAGGTCATTCTACTAAGAAAAAGAGGCAAAGCACCCCTACCTAATATATAGAAACAAACACAAGGAAGCTGCCAAAATGGGGAGACAAAGAAACTTATCTTACATAATAGAACAGAAAAAGGTTCCACAAAAATAATGAAACAAAATGGAGACAAGCAATCTACCAGAAGCAGAGTTCAAAACACTGGTTGTAAGGATGATCAATGATCTCAAGGAGAACTTCAACAAAGAGGTAGAAAACATAATAATGGAAATAGAAAACAGAAAAAATAACTCATCAGAAATAAGAATACAATAACTGAAATAAAGAATACATTGCAAGGAATCAATAGTAGATTAGATGAAGCAGAGGATCAAATTGGTGATTTAGAAGATAAGGTAGCAGAAAACACCCAAAGAAAACAGCAAAAAGAGAAGAGAATTTTTTTAAATGACGATAATTTAAGGAGCCTCTGGGAAAACATCAAGCATACCAATATTTGCAGCATAGGGATAAGAGAAGGAAAAGAGAGAGAGCCAGTAATTGAAAACCTGATGAAGAAATAATGATGGAAAACTTCCCTAACCTGGCAAAAGAAATAGGCATACAGCCTAGGAAATGCACAGTCCCAGACAAGATAAACCCAAGGAGGCCCACACCAAGACACATCATAAATAAAATGCCAAAGCTTAAAGACAAACAATCTTAAAAGCAGCAAGAGAAAAGCAATTAGTTACCTAAAAGGGAGCTCCCATAAGACTGTCAGCTGATTACTCAACAGAAATTATGTAGGCCAGAAGGAACTGGCATGAAATATTCAAAGTGATGAAAAGTAAGGACCTACAACCTAGAGTAGTCCACCCAGCTAGCAAAGCTATAATTTAGAATCAAAGGAGTTCCCAGACTATAAAAAGCTAATGGAGTTCATTACCAAAACCAATATTACGAAGAATGTTAGAGGGACTTTTTAAGAGGAAAAAAAGTAAAACTTATAAATATTAAAATGGTAATTTCTACATATCAATGATTACTTTAATGTAAATGGATTCAATGCTCCATTCAAAAGATATGGTGGCTGAATGGATAAGAACACAAGACCTTTACATAAGCGCCTACCAGAGACTCACTTCAGAAGACACACACAGACTAAAAATAAAGGGACAGGGAAAAGGTATTTCATGGAAATGAAAACTAGAAGGAAAAAAAGCTGGAGTAGCGATACTTGTACCAGACAAAATAGACTTTCAAACAAAGCCTATAACAGGAGACAATAAAGAACCCAGTAATCTCACGTCCGGGTATTTATCCAAAGAAACCCAAAACACTACTTAGAGGGAATGTGTGCATCCATATGTTCATTGCAGTATTATTTATTAAAATACTGTTTATATAAAATAGCCAAGATGTGGGGGCAGCCTGGTTGTCCACCCATAGATGAATGGATAAAGAGAAGGTGGTACATTTACAAGGGAATATTGCTTGGCCATAGAAGGGAATGGGTTCTTGCCATCTGTGGTGGACATCAATGTGGAGCATGTCAGACAGAGACAGACATATGCAAATGTGAATTCACTTATATGTGGAATCTAAAGCACAAAATAAATAGAAACAAACTCATGGATAGAGAACATTTTGATGGTTGCCACATGGGAGGGAGGTTAGGGAGGTGGGTGAAAAAGTGGAAGTGAGTAAGAAGTACAAATTGGTAGTTAAGAAATAGTCATGGGGATGTAAAGTAAAGCATAAGGAATATAGTCAATAGTATGGTTATAACTATGATAGTGCCAGGTAGATCACTTCTAGTCAGGGGGATCACTTCTTAAATTATGCATGTGTTTAACCACTATGCTGTACACCTGAAATTAGTATTAAATGTCAACTGCAATTGAAAATTTTTTAAAGGAAGGGAAAGGTGAAGGGAATACGAGATTCTAATTTCCAGTTATAAAACAAATAAGCCATGGGGATGTACTGTACAGCATAGGAAATATAGTCAATAATATTGTGATAACATGGTATAGTGTCAGATGGTTGCTGGACTCACCATGGTGATCACTTCTTTAGGTACATAAATGATGAATAACTATGGTGTACGCTTGAAACTAATATAATGTTGTATGTTAGCTATACTTTAATAAAAGTCTGTCAAAAAAGAGAAGGTATTAATTTTATATATGCATACTGTATGGAACTCTATTACTTCCAAAGGTATTTTTTAATGATTCTCTTGGTGGACAATCATATCACATTCAAATGAAGATAATTTTGCCTTCCTCTGTCCAACATTTAGTCATCTTGTTTAATTATCTTGCTCATTGTATTGACAAGCACTTTTAAATAAGGAAAAAACAGTAACATTTGTCTTTCTCTGACTTTAAAGGATTGTGTCTAATTAAGCATAATACTGTTAGTTTGAGATTTTTTTATTTTTCAATTGTAGTTGACAGTCAATATTATTTTGTTAGTTTCATATACACAGCATAGTGATTAGACATTACATAATTTATAAAGTGATTGTCCTGATAAGTTTAGTACCCACCTGGTACTATAGTTATTATAATAGTACTGACTATATTCCCCATACCGTCCTTTACATCCCCATGCCTATTTTGTAACTTCCAATTTGTATGTCTTAATCCCTTCACCTTTTATACCCAGTCCCTCAACTCCCCTCCCATCTGGCAACCATCAGTTTGTTCTCTGTATTTATGAGTTTGTTTCTGTTCATTTGTTTATTTTGTTTTTTAGATTTCACATGTAAGCTAAATCATATGGTGTTTGTCTTTCTCAGTCTGATTTATTTCACTTATCATAATACCATCTAGGTCTAGCCATGTTGTCTCAAATGGCAATATTTCATTTTTTTATGGCTGAGTAATAGTCCATTGTATATATATACCACCTCTTCTTTATCCAATCATGTATTAATGGACATTTCAGTGGCTTCCATGTCTTGGCTATTATAAATAACATTGCAGTGAACATAGGGTGTATATGTTTTTTTTAATTCATGTTTTAGATTTTTTTTCCAATAAATACCCAGGAGTGGAATTGCTGGGTAATAAGGTAGTCCTATTAATATTTTGAGGAAAATCCATTTTTCATAGTGGCTGCACCAATGTGCAGTCCCACCAGCAGTGCATGAGAGTTCCCTTTTCTCCACATCCTCACCAAACTTGCTGGGTTTTTTTATTTATTTATGATAGCCATACTGAAGAGTGTGAGGTAGTATCTCATTGTAGTTTTAATGTGTATTTCTCTGATGATTACACCTGCAGAAAATCTTTTCATGTCTATTGGCCATCTGCATGTCCTCTTTGGAGAAAAGTCTATCAGGCCCTCTGCCTATTTTTCAATTGGATTATTTGTTTTTTGGTGTTTAGTTGTATAAATTGTTACTAAATTTTGGATATTAAGCCTTTATCAGATGTATAATTGGTAAATATTTTCTCCCATTCAGTGGGCTATCTTTTCATTTTGTTAATGGTTTCTTTCGCTATGTAAAAACTTTTTAGTTTGATGTAGTCTCATTAGTTTATTTTTTCTTTTGTTTCTCTTGCCAAAGGAGATCCATTAGAAAAATTTTACTAAGAAATATCAGAAAGTTTACTGCTTGTTTTCTTCAAGTAGTTTTATGGTTTTGAATCTTACATGAAAGTCTTTAATCCATTTTCAGTTTATTCTTTTTTTGGCATTCAATATTATTTTATATTAATTTCAGGTATACTACACAGTGGTTAGACATTCATGTAATTTAAGAAGTGATCCCCCTGACTAGTCTAGTCCCTACCTGGCACTATGCATATTTATTACATTATTGACTGTATTCTCTATGCTTTGCTTTACATCCTCAGATTTTCAGTTTATTCTTGTAGATAGTTTTAAAAGGTAGTCCAGTTTCATGTTTTTGCATGTATCTGTCCAGTAGTTTGAGATTTTTTAGATGGCATTATTAATTATTCACATGCATTTTTAATATCAAAGTGATCATTGGGAGACAGATTATACTAATAGATTTTCTAATATCTCTGCATTCCTGGAATGAATCTCACTTGGTCATGGTACATTCCTTAAAGTATATGGTTGGATGTTAATATTTTATTGATGTTTCTCATCAGTGTTCGTAATGAAGATTGAAATATGGGATACGTGCATGCATTCTATGTGCCCCCCTTTCTTTCTTGTGCAATTCAAGTTCGTGCTAGGTTTTTTGTCTGGGAAAGTGCTTACACTGTGATGCATTGTCAGTGTTTGCTTTGATATGCAGGACACAAAACTAAGGACATCCGTGATTGTTCTTCTTTTTATCTAAACGGTGGGAGTGCGGTGCTTTTCCCCTTCATTTTTCATAATAATGAAGTATTGCTTTTACACCGAAATGTTTTAAATATATGCCATGAAAAAAGAGTGGATGGATCTATATCCATAGTTATCTCTGAAAAGGGAATGAGATGTGACTTCTCTCTTCTCTATCCTGCTGTGAACTTCTCCAGCCACCAGCACCTCCACCTTTCTGTCCATGCCCCCACCCTCCTAACCTAAAACTACAAATATACATGTTGATATAAATACTTTCTTAAATGCTACAAACTCAAGACTTCTCAAGCTATAATAAGCCAGTGCAAAGAGATCTGAACTATTCTCAGGATAAAATTAACAAGAAATTCTTAAGTGGGGGCAGGATGGAGAAGGCTGTCAGCTGTGAACATCATATTTCAGAAACTGGAGTCAGGTGTAAGTATGACTCTGATTGTATGAAAACAGATTATTTGTCCAGGGATCTCAGCAAAACTAAGAAGTCTTGCTTCTTTAGAAAGTTAGCATCATAGCTGTAGTAGGATAAGAGGGATTCTGAAACAGCTTGCAACCTCACACAATGCACCTGCAGCCTCACACAGGGTACCTGCAGCCTCACGCAGTGCACCTGCAGCCTCACACAGTACACCAGTATGTGGGTATTGGTATTTCCTCTCAAAGAGTCTTCAGCACTGCACCCACTTCGATGAACTTACTTCAGCTATTAAAAAAAATTGCTGGAGTTGTGAGTCTTAAAAAGTAAATGTTACATATTACCTTGTCTAAATGATCAGGTTAGCCTTTAACTGAAGGCAAGGGCAAGACTTGGACTAGCAAGGACTTCTGGCTCCTGAGAACATTTCAATAGCCCACCATGGGGCTGCACTGACATTTAAAGGAGAAACATTCATTATTCAATCATTAGAGGAATTCATTTTTCTTCTCATTCCCATAGGATGTTCTAGCTTTTTGACTCTCTGACATTGGGTCAACTACAGAAGATCCACCACCATTGCTAAATCCTGACCCTCAAAGTAGCCCTTGTCTTCCTCAATAGGCCTTTGAAGTCCAACGATTTGGTCATTGCTCTGAGCAGGAAAAGCATAAAGCACACTCATCATGTGAAAAGGTGAAAGTTCAGGTTTTCCAAATCATGGTCAATGTATAATTTCAAATTGGCCAGATTAAGAAAGATATTTTTCAAAATATCTCTTCATTTTCCAATCAGTAAAAGTGATTTGAACTCCTTTATGAAACATGCTTATTCATGTAACATCTTTTCCTTTAAGTATCCACTGCTCTGGTATTCACTGAGTACTACCAGACATGGGACCTGATGATGGCAAAATAAAGAGATGAAGAGTTTTTATTCCCAAAGAACTCATAGTCTGGAAGAGAGACAGATTTAAAATTATAATATAATGTAATTGTATTACATTGAGATTAGGACCCATAGAAGTCAAGCATAGGAAGTGATAGGAGCGAAGAGGAAGGGTGCCTCCCATTCTCCCAGGGAAACTGCTGCTCAAGTTGTAGGGATACACCAAGGCAGCCAGGCCAGGAAGATCCCAGAAGGCCAGGGCCTCACCTCCTTGCGAGAACTGAGACCACCATATTTCCTCAATGTTTACACTGTGGATTGTAAGATATACCACGGATTTCTCAGCTCTTTAGGAAGAAAAAGTAAACTATAAATTCAGGATTGTGACTAGGGTGAGTGAGGTTCCCAGGACACAAAATAAAAGGAAGCTTCACTCTCAGAATGCCCCTGCACTTGAGTGGTGACCTTGAGAGTGACCTCCTCCTTACATGTGCATCCCAGGCACTTTGCTTCCTTCACCCTAGTCATGCTAAAATTACATCATTTTTTCAACTGTCAATAGCATACATTTATCAAAACACTTTCTTCTTTAGTATCATAATCAACATTTAAGTCTAAGCGTGTTTTACATTCAACTTCTGAAGAGCCCTGGGAATCATTCTTGGCCATTAGCAGATATGCAAAGCATCCACAGTGGCAGACTGCTTTCCATAGCCAGGACCTGTGACTTGGACCTCTATATACCTTTAAAATTGACAGTATAAGTTTAAGGCCCATGGAAGAATCCTAGGAGTGCCTGTATTTTGTAGGTAACCTTGAAGTTTCTTCTTTACTTCATGGGATTCTACATGATGGAAATAGAGGACTCCTCATGAAAGTCAAACCAGAAATTTTGATTTGGTCCATTACTCTAATGTTTTTGCATTTTGAACATGCTGAGATCTATTCTGAGAGTTTGACCATTTCTACCGCCTCCGATTCCATTGCCTGCTATGTGCAAGCCATCTTCTGAACTTTCATTTCACTGCCATGTCATTGTGTGATCTTCCTGAAGACATTAAGTAATAATTAAGAATCTAAATTTAAGTTAAAATTCAGTCACGTAAGGTGCCATCTAAGCAAATAACTCAGAGAAATGCACATCTGATAAGCAGATGTGTCAGGCCAAGTTCTCATATATACAATGGCAAGACATTCATGACAGAGCTTGTCCTCAGTGTGGCTGGCAAGTTTTGTGACTGAATTAAAAGACACAGCCCAGGGGTCAGCAACCTAGGGCTGAATGCTGCTCTGTACTGCCTAAGAGCCAAGAATGGTTTCTACATTAATAAATCATTGAAAAAGGTTAAAAGAATAATACTTCAAGAACCAGGTCTTAACCTCAGGTGAGTTTGACTCCAAATTCTATGTCCCTAACTGTGAGTCTTCCTAAACTCTTGGGTCATGGGTGCTTGAACACAGGGTTAGAGAGCGCAAGGTTCACAGTCAGCGTGCGAGTCAGGAGCCACACTATTCCTAGTCAAAAATTTATTTATACACCATGTCACTTCCCTATTAAAACCTACACTGCCAAACCTGAGATTTTTAGATAGAATTTTCAAACTTTTTCCTGTGAAAATTTCACCTTCGGAAAGATGATATCAGGTATGCAGAAGTGAAATTGCATGATTCTAATGAAAGGTATAGGAACTCAGAATTTTAACACCAGAGGAGCTCCCCTTCAGAATAAAAGAAAAGCAAACCAAATGAGACTCTACAACTTGCTCAGGGTTGGAATGTGTTTAAGAAGGTCCCCACTTGGCCAAATAAGAAAAAAAAAAAGGAAAAGGCAGTAACACTGGGATGTGCCCAGGTATGTCCATGAGAGCAGCAATGGGCACCTGCTGTGGCCGGGGACCTGCTGGAGTGTGACTCCGGAAGGAGGCTACAGCAAGGTAGCCACGCCCTGGCTTCCCCCCAAACCATGATGCTTTTCTTCCCATCCCCTCCAGCCAGGTGGTGCTGGGTGGCAGCCCAAGTCACACAGAAGGGATTATCACTTCTCTCTCCTCACATAAGTAGGTGTGTCTATAAATGCCTCCACCTACAAGTAGCAAGGAACCCTGGACTCCACATTCTGGAATGGCTCGCCAACCTGGAGTGAGCATTTCTCTCAGCACTCTGGCCTATGACAGGGGACAATGGCAGCAATGTGGAATGCACTAAGTCATAATGGAGCAGATGAAGTAATTCAACAGTGCTAGATCTTGTCATAATTGTGGCTCAAAAATAAAACAAGACCCCACTCCCAGGGTCTCATGCTCCTGATCACTGTGAGTGCTTTGCAAAGGGAAATTGACTCAAGCCACGGAAAGAGCACTGGCCACCCTGGCACGGCTCTGCAACCCGGAGGCGGTGATGCAATGTCACCACTTAGTGATTGGCTTGAGGATCTACATCTGAAGTATTTTTATCTGTCCCTTTTTCTCTCCAAGGTGGGGATCTTAGAGGAATCGCCAGGCAGTCAAGCAGAGAAAGAAACAATAGAAAGATGGACGAGTGCCAGCCCCAACTCTTTCCCGTTTTGCCCCACCTCCTTTTAGTGCTGAGTAGATCAGTATATTTGCTCCAGCAACAAGTCTAAAATGGTGTTTGGGTAATTAAAGGGGAACTAAGCCTCTGTAGAAAACATATCTCAAGCTTCTAGAAAAAGGATACACGGTTTGAACTGGTTTCCAGCAGTAAACCTACAAGAGAGGAGCACCCCACAGACAGCCCTGCCGTCCCTTAACGACCACATGCTACAGTGCAGCTTGGCCAGCTTAGAGGCCCAAAGTAGACCCACTCAACCCTGGCTACGTTAACTTGACTAGGGGAGCTATTAATAAATTAAATCAGAATCTCAGGGGTAAGGCCTGGGCTTCAGTTATTTTACAGAAGCTTCCCTTCCCCTGCCTTGGGTGTGGAGCCGGGGTTGAGAGCCACTCGGCCTAAAGGCTAAGAGGGAGAGGCACAGCAAACTGGCACAGCAGCCACCATAATGTTCAGATTCAAAATATGTATCAGCAACCCCAAGGCACAGACCTCAACCTCTGAAACCATGTTCCTGGGGAAGAGCTGGTTTCACGTTGTCTCCCCTCCACTCGACCCTGTAGGCTGCTCCAAAAGGAGCTGTGCATCCAGTAGGAGCTGTGCAGTATTGCAGTGGGCATCTGTGGCTTCAGGGAACAAACATTTCCACGTTTGGGGGTGGGGGCTAGTCCCACTGGGACTGTCCATCAAGGTCCCCTGGCTAAGAGAGGGGCAGATGACCCAGACTCTCTCTCCCAGAAACCTGACTCGGGTGGATGGGGAGAGTTATGCTAGTATCAGCCCATGAATAACTAAAAGTCTTATGTAGGCTCACCAGACGTACTATTTTAAATGGGACAGAAAACAACAGTACTGTCCCGTTTCAAACAGTACATAAGGTCAGCCTGGTCTCACTGGCCTAAATTCAGGGTGGTGTCAGTAGGCTGACCATACAACCGTTTGAAATGGGATGATGCCATGTTTTTCTCTTCTGCTTAAAATGGTATGTCTGGTCAGCCTAGACCTAAAGGTGCTCTGCCACCTAAGACCTGGAAGTTCCCACAAGTCTGTGAGCTGCCCCAGGATCCAACAAGTCCCCTTTTGCTTTAATTAGCCAGAACTGGTTTCTAATGCTTGTAATCAAAGAACTGTAACAGATGACTGTATTGAACAGAGTCGGTCAGGTTTTGCCATCACAGTCCACTGAGGCTCTGCTCTGTGTTCTCCCCTCACCTTGCAGGTCCTAAGCTGACGGAACGACCTTCCCTGGAATATGGCCAGGCGCTGTGACAGAGAGAAAAGAGCACCTCAGAGGCTTTCACACTGTCCACTAAATATTCGGGCCCTGGCTCACAGCTTACTGACCAGAACCCACTAGAATTCCCACGGCCCCACCCAACGGTTAAGTGCAACCCTGCAGGGCAACACAGTTTGACCTACCGTACTGCGGGTTTCATATCCGCAAGTTTCTCACCTACAGATTCAACCAACTGGGGACCAAAAATATTTGGAGAAAAATAATCCCAGATAGTTCCAAAAAGTAAAACTTGAATTTGCCACATGCCAAGCACCATAGGAACAAAGTGACGTGCAGGCATACCCTGCCGTAGGCTATATGGAAATTTACAAGGGCAGCTGATACATTTGGCCTCCACTGTAATATTTTTTGTTACATTAGACATATCTAGATATAGCTGGTAGTCACATGGTATCTCCCCTCCATTATTCTTGACTTTGCACACACAGAGGCTTGCATTTGTCACCCAGTATACATAGAAATGGAAGAGTGTTCAGACATTTGGTTCAAACAGCATGCTGTTATTGAATTCTCACCCGTGGAAAATGTCCCTCCAGTTGAAATTCACAGACGAATGCAAGCTATTTCTGGTGTCAGTGTGTTGATGTAAGGACAGTAAGGTGCTGGGTGAGGCAGTTCATCTATGATGAAGAGATGGAGTCTGCAGTGAGGAAATGGTTTCAAAACCAAAATACCGAATGTTTAAAGGACGAATTATAAAAACGAGGCAGAGTTGACGGAAGTGTATTGAAGTGTGTGGTGATTTTGTAGGAAAAATAATTATGCAGCTTTAAAAATAAATGATGTAGGTATGTTTCTTTTTTATTTCATTAAAATATTTTTTCCCATTCATTTTATTTAAGAGGAGGCAAAATTTATCAGCCCACCCTTGTAGGTTATATGCAAATACTACACCATTTTACATAAGGGACTTGAGGATCCTTGGATTTTGGTATCCATGGGGGTCCTAGAACCAATTCCTTGTATATACTGGAGGATGGCTGTACTTGACAAACACTGCTAATGGCCTTCAGCTACATCAATCCAACATTCAAATATACTGAAGACAATCACTATATTATCGTCCCAGTTTTTGTGGGCTATCTTGAAAACCACCACTATTCAAAACAGTGACCCTATAACAAAATATGTGTCAAGTTCCAAGTAGCTGATTTATAAAGTAAGATAGACTGCAATCTGTTAATAACTTGAACTTATTAAAAATTTTAATAATTTTAGAAACTTGGCCTCAGAATTTCACAGGCTGGATTGAATTATTCAACCATAGCCATGATGACAACCATGGCTGGCTACATCATTCTAGGGGTCCAATATGAGACCCCTAATTCAAAAAGCAAAAAAAAAAAAGTGCTATAAAGTGTACAAAAATATAAAGCTCTTTTCTTTCTTCTGTGGGTGTTTTTTATTGTTATTTAGTATTGTTCTCAGTATAGAAAAAGGAAATTGTAAAGTATTAGCATGAATGTTATTGTTCATCTTTATATTGTGTAATGAATGCCAGTTTAAAATACAAATATAAGAGCATTTTACGAAATTCCTATTTCAGAGTTGGTACATGCATATATAGTTCATTCTTAACAAAACTGTAGAAATACTGCACAAAACTAACTCAACTAATTTTATGTCCCATCTTAATACAAAGTGGAGTACCAGCCCTCTCCCTTCAGCTTACTGACAAGTAGGGAAGGACCAAAAGGAAAGGAAGATGGATTGCTCTATCTTTCCCTTTCCTTCAACATGACCATTTTTAGTGCACATGGTCAGCTAATACAGGAAAGTAATGGGAGTGAGAAACGATACGATAGAGTTTCTTGTTCATTCATGTTTCTTACCTTCTGTCTGTGTTCAAAGCAAGCTCTGATTCAAACAAAACGTATGGCCTCACAGGCCACTGGGGCCTCTGGGTCCACAAGCGTAACATGCTTACTTTGCACCTGCTTTGAATCTCACTGAGCTTCCACACATGGTGGGTCCCCCGGAATTCTGGGCCCCTGGGGCATCACAAACACTACATGTAAATGTGGTGGTGAGGAATAGCAATGGATTCTCCTTTGCTTGGATCTCTCTCAGGTACATTCTCCATTGTTCCACTGGGACTTCACTTGCAAAGCAGAAGTTCAAAGGAAAAATCATTAAGAATTTTGAGATAGTGACGGCAGAGCATTGAACCAAACACAGGGCCTTCTGAGTACATTCATGAAGCTGGCCCCGATGATAATCATATCACCCCACCCTTAAGTCTGCCACTCTAGTCTCATATTTAGCCACTGAGTTACACTGTATAAAGACGTATGAAGTAGGCTTGAGTGATAGGGCCTGCCATTATTCGTTCGTTTCCCAAATATTTATTGAGCACCTATTATGTGTCAGATACTGGGTCAGGTGCTGGAGATTAAAACAATTAACAAAACAAACAAAAAGATCCGACCTCATGAAGCTTAACGTTCTAGCAGGAGAGAGATAATAATCAAAACATGTAAAGAAAATAGTTAGATTGTAGTAAGCACTAAGGAATTAAAAATAAACCAGGGAACGTGTAGGAAGGGCTGGATTAGGGGGTTGCAGCTTTAGGTATTAATGTTTAACGTTTTACAGACCTTTACTGCAATAGTTCAAAGCAGAGAGACTATTGAAAGAGAAAGCTCAACAGGGAAACGGCAGGTGTTAGCAGTTGGAAAAAGGAAAGCTTTTCCCAAGAGTGGTCCCGAGTTGTGATCACGCTGGACACCCCACCCCCACCCCACACAGGGGAGCTTCCTGCCCCTTCCAGCCAAGCTAGTCTGTTCTGTGTAACGTGACATGAAGCTCATTAAAAAGAGAGTTTCCCATGAATGTAAGGGCTGAACAGATTCTGAGTTCCTGTCACCCCAGGAGAGTTCAGCAGACCACATTTAAATCAGCTTTTCAGTCAAATCTTTCACATTCATGGTTAAATGAGCTGGTTGATTAGGCACCATAACTTAAGCCAAAAGTGGGGGTTCACCCTGCCCCGTCCTATAAATCAGATGTCCAATTTGCCTAAGTAAAAGAGAGAGGGTGAGGTGTCTTCCACGGATTCTGCCAGCTGAACACAGACCAACAGCAGGCCATCAAGAACACGGTACTCGCCAGCCCGTCTTTTTAAACATTTCCAGAAAACATTCAATTTACTCTCCAACAGGATTGCTTACTAATTTGTGATCATTTAAAAAAGAATAAGATTAGAGTGCATTTCTTGACAAATATAAAACTTGACAATAGACATTAAGATGGAAACGTTTAGAAAAAATAGAGAGTTCCTCTTTATCCCTTGTTTGTATGCTTTTCTCCCTTTTTGAGTAAATCAATAGACAAAGATTATGAGGAGGCTCTCTAGGACTTTGCCCTTGAGTCATTTTCACATCCTAGGTTCGAATTCCACTTCTATTAATTTTTAAGATGTCTAGTTGTTTGTGAAGAAGAAATTCTATTACAAGTTCTGTAAAAGTGTGGTGACCTTACAAAGAAGAAAGCATCACACGTGCTGACCATCCAGACACAGAGCCATGTACCATTGTCACCTTGTCCCCTCTCTAATTAGGGCAGAGCTTCAGGTGACAGTTAATGCTTAGCCACATCTTCCTGCTCGGTTCCCCAAGCTTGTCCCTGCCCTGCGGGCTGGCTGGAGGCTGCTGGGGCAGTCCCATTGAGGAAATAACTGGAGGTTGGGGTGCTGCCCAACCTTGGATTTTGTCGGGCTCCTGCAGCAGGAGGAGCGCTGGGGCACGTGCTGCTCACTCCCACTGGGAACACAGCCTGAAGGGCCTCTGGTGTGACTGTTTGTTGGAGGACTCTGCCCAGGTCCCTTCCTCACAAACACTGGCATCTCTGAAGCTGGCTTTGTCTCTCACCACACTGCCAGGGGCGGGCTGTGTTTCTGCATTTCTGGGCCCGTAAAGAACTTCATGAAGTAGGAGAGGCAGGAAAAGAGGCAGGCAGGCAGGATACACAGGCTGCACTTTGCTTTCCAGTCCATCCAATTCCAAGAAGCTTCTGCCTCTTGAATAGATAATCAACGGTCAATGCGCAGGTCAATGGGGCCCACTGACCTGCTACCTTATCCTAACAAGCATGATAAAGGCAGTTATTAGGGGGGCTCCTGGAACACAGGGACCACCGCTCTAAGGAACAACGTATACTTGCAAGTATTATAGTTAGGAAAATAAAAAGCCAGTGTAGGGTCATTGACGGTAACAAATGTACCACTCTGGGTCCTGATGTTGATGGTCGGGGAGGTTTGCAAGGCAGGGGGAAGGAGACGTATGTGAACTCTCTACTTTCCATTCAGTATTTCTGTGAACATAAAACACTATAAAAAATAAAATCTATTACAGACTGAAAAAATAAAAAGCTATGAGGGGAGCTGCCTATTCAAAATAGTTGTCATAGCTCAACCATTGCTATATTCACGTAACTGTGGAGATGAAATCTAATGAAAACTAACAATAAAAAATTCTTTCTCCTTAGGCAGCTATTTGCATGTATAATTTAAAACCTAAGCATTATATTTAAAATCTGAAAGTCTGAGTAGTTACCATTAATTAAACATTTGCTGTACCCCAAACTAAGCACTCTAATTATCTCATGGACTTCTTATAAACAACTTTATCAGGAAAGTGCCATTTTTATCCCTATTTCACAGAAGAGAAAACAAGGTCAAGCAGGTTGAGAATATTGTGACAAGTTACATAGCCAATAAATGACCTGCTGGGAGATTAGCATTAACTGAAGAGAGGAGAAATTAAAGGAGAGGGGACGTCATCAAATACATTTTTGCCTAAAAATGAAACAAAATAAACATGTACAAAAATTAAAAACAACCCTTACTCTTACCTCTAATAAGTTGTAGTTGGCAAGCCTGGAGGGTAGGAGAAGTAAGAGAGTACATAGAGGGACACAGAAAGTGGGTATCATCTTCTAAGCAAGACAAAGCTCATGGTGGGAGGACTAGAAGAATTCTTTCGGGTTGAGAGGAGAATGGAAGCTAAGTTTGGAGGAAGAAAGTAAATGGGGGAAAGAGAGGACATAAAAGAAGAGAGAAAGAAGTCTGTTAATGGGTGGGACAATTTCATTTGTGGCTTTCATAATTGGAATTCATTGGTTTCAACAAAATCATAGTTGATGGTGGCATCAGATAGGCAAATATGAATTTAAATTAATTGAATTCAATTACAGAATTAAATTAGAAACCTTTAAAGAGTTTTCAGTTTTTCTTTATTAGTGTAGATGCTACTTCCTGCCCTCCCTCCCTCCCTCCTTCTAGGCTTACTCTACTAGCCCTACCCTTTCCTCAGTTAGTCCCATGGGCTCTTACGGGGAAAGCATCTCACTAGTCAGTGCTTAAAGATGTATGTTTGGGGTACACCATGGCTCACATGCAAGCTGGCTTCCTTTGGTGATTAAATGAAGAAACAGTCACCTATCTCAATGCTAGAGGAAACACGAGCTGTGTTCATCTTTCTGAGAGACTGTGCATGGGTCTCTTCCTAAAGGGTTTTCAGAAGGAGCCTTAACTTGGCTGGATTTTTGCTTTGTGCTATAGCAGAAGGTAATCCTCATGTGCCCACGGATTCAAGCAGCAGCTGTCCCTCCACTCGCCTACCCAGCTGTGGCCAAACATTAGAACTGTCCAGGACTGTGAGATGAGCCATTAGAAGAAGCCACATCCAGTATCAACGAGTCCACCTATTCCCCATTTTTATCATTTAAAGGACACGTCTTCATTTCAGCATTGTTATCAAAATTACATTAGTGCCTCAATAATCCCCATTAACAAATGCCACCGAGTAACTAGAAAAGGAGGAGATTTGGGTCCTCGGCAGGCCTCTGCCCCTGTATGATCTCAAGTAAGTCACCAGCCTGGGTCTCAGACTCCTCACCTGGACAGGCAGAGTGGGTCAGATGATCTATAGCCCATCCAGCAACAAACTTCTTTCAACTCACAATAGGTGAAAGCTAGAGTTAAAAATAACCCTAACTCTCAAATTTTGAGCAGTGTATGAATCTTGGATATTCTACCCAAGGCCACTCACACTCACACATAAGAACACATCCACTTGCATACATACCACATGTACTCAGCCTCTATCTCATAATGTCACATAAAGGCTAAGGAAGTTGTATCACACATAGATTAAAGAAAAACAGCCTCTATTACTGGACTAGACTCCTTGAGAACATCTTAATACAAACTGATGAGGAGGAGGTCAGCAAAACTCTCTGTCCTTTATCTGTACTATAACTCAACTTCTCAATCTATATACACTCCTTTTGTAATTATTACAAAAGAGCAAAGGAGGAATAAGACAGTGATGAGCTAGTATTTAATTGCTGAGCAGTCACAGAGAAACCCAGAGTAAATTCAAAATCTTTACACAACCAAAAGGTCGACAACGCTGAGAATGTCCAATCCAATAATAACCGTGTGAATTCATCAACCCTTGTTGCAGCATTTCAGGGACCCAAATCCTACCTTGGGCCCTGCTCAGGTTTGTATTTCAGTTACCTTTTATTTCTCTAGTCTGTCCTCACATCTCTGAATTTTTAATTAAAGAAATTACGGGATGAATAACTTTTTAAGTCAAGAATAACTATGTCACATCGAAGGATTGTCAGGTGGTGAGATGGCTTGCAACATCAATGGTGTGATGTATTTGGTTTCTGGATTAAATTACAAGAGATTTATTACTGTTAATAAGCATCATTTATAAAAAAGGAAGGATAACAGTTATACATCTATTTGTTCATATCAGGTCCTAAAAAACCAAAATGTACAAAAAGAGATGTCTTCTTTAGTCTGTTAGTATTTAGATGTTTCTATTGGTGGTTCGGGGTCAGTGCAACAAGGTCTGAACCTCCGTGTTCTGGCATCTCCCTCTCTCTCTCTCATCTCATGCAGCCCATTCTCCTCACCGGCATCACGTAAGTGATGTGGGACATCCCTGCTTATAAACACTTGAGCATGTGCTGCAAGGCCCCTCACAGTCTGGCTTCACCTGACACTCCATCGCTCTTCTACAAACACTATGTCCCAGTCACCCTGCACTACTTAGTCATTGGTTCCTGGTATCATGAAATTCATTTTTCTCTGTAGCTCTCTCTGACTATGCCCCTCCCTCTGTGGGAAAATTGTAAGGAAGGTTGCCTCCTTCCAGAAAGACTTGAGCCTTCCAGTTCCCATCTACTTGGGGACCCCTGGACTCATTCTTTGAAACCCTTGCATCCAAACAATCCGCCAAGCATTATACTGCTATTATCTCTTGGCCAATGACCAAAATTGGAGACCCTCTGGTCAGCTCTTTGCCTACCAAAAACTTTGAGCTTCCCTGCCGTTGACAAAACTCCTACTGCTCCCTTCTCTTCATAGCCTTTATCTGAGTCCTCTAGAACTCCCTTCCATGGTAAAATCTCTCTCATCCACAATCATGTCACTAATAGGTCCTGTCCTCCATCGTTTTGGGTTAAATGAATCCTGGCCCATCCCTATCAGGACACCACTTCTCCCCTGCAGGCCTCCTAAGGAGATGCCTCTCACTCAGCCTCATCCCACATACTGTACCAAGGAGTTCAGAGGAAATCCTAATGTCACTTCCAGATGACAATTCCTCTGCCCATTCAGGTAAGGCTAAACTAGCCTTTATACTTTATTTGTCAATGTTAAATGCCAACCTCACCAGGGGTGTCCAATCTTTTGACTTCCCCGGGCCACATTGAAAGAAGAATTGTCTTGGGCCACACATAAAATACATGAACACTAACAATTGCTGATGAGCTTTAAAAAATAAAAACGGTCCGTGCATAATTTTCATAATGTTTTGAGAAAGTTTACGAATTTGTGTTGGGCTGCATTCAACGCCATCATGGACTGCCTGCAGCCCATAGGCCAAGAGTTGGACAAGCTTGCTAATCATTTCTTCTGATTCAGGGAGCCTTTGGCACCTTGATCAATCTTCCTTTCCACCCCAAGCCCTACAGTTATCCTGGGTAGCTTCAAGATCTAAGTTCTTTGATCTCAAAAACGTTTTCCCTTAATGTCACTTAAGCCACCCTTCCCTTGGGTACCTCTTGGACTTTGTCATCACTCATAATTGCTCTACCTATAAAAAAATTAAATCCAAGATGTCACCCCAATAAGTCTAACAATAAAAATAAATTTCTAAAAAATGAAAAAAATTAAATCCAACAGCCTATTCTGATCCCAAGCTACCACTTTTCAGTCCAATTATTGTCTAAAATACAATCACACCTGTATTTTATTTCCATAAGACCTCAGTACCATGACTCCTCTGCCTTCTTTTTCTCTATCAACCTGTTCCTGTTTTTATTTCCTTCCATTTCAAACCCAGATTCCATAACACATCATGTCAATCACTGTGCTACAATTATCCTCAACTCCACTGTCAAGTTCATTGTCTTTCCATTGCAATCACCTGGCAAAATTCCCCAAATCTGGATAGCTTCTGCCCCTTTCCCTTATGCCCCTAACCCTGTGTCTAAACCCAGTCTTCACATGGAAACTTCAGAAATGTCTCTTAACCTCATGTTTGGTCCACTACACGTTCATAGTCTCCAGCCACAGTGGTCTCCTACAGGATACCATTGATTGTAGTCCAGCAATCTTTCTAGGTTCTCTGCCAGTCTCTGTGGCAGCCAATTCAAATTTTCTTCATTCCTCAAACCTCCTACCCCATCACTTCTGCCCCTTCTGAAGAATAGCTTACTCCCAATTTTATAAGAAAAGAGAAGGCATGGGAAGGGAGCTCGCCAGGCCACCAACAAATTCATCTGCATCTACATCCTGGCTTGCTTCCTCCCTCCAGGCACAAAGGAAGCGTGTTCCTGCACCCTTCGGTTATCTTTTATCTCAACCCTTCCCTCTACTGGCTTCTTCCTGTCAGCATTTAAGCAGGTTCAGTAGGCTCCCATGTTATAACCAAAACAGAATTCTCAACACCAGGCTGCTCTCTGGCAAGTACCTTTCCTTCCTCGCCAGACTTGATGCAAGGATTATTCATATTTGCCCTCTCCATGCCCTCTTCCTCCCTCCACACCGCAACCGAACTTTGGACCCAAGCACTCCATGAAGAAGCTCTGAGCCAAGTGATCCATGACCCCCTTATTTACTCCAACGGTTACTTCAGATGTTGCCCGCTCTTGACTGCTCACTATCTCATCCACAAAATACTCTCCTTCACTGGCTTTGGGAACACTCTAAAATTTCCCTCCCTAATCTCCTTTCTAGGATCTTCTGCCATTCCCTTAAGCATCAGTATTCTTGATTGCCTCTGTTGGAATGTTCCCACTCTCCCATGATAATCTCGTGTACTCTGCTTGGATATTTCTGGCATTTAATTTCTTTTTCTACTGAAGATGCTAAGTAATTTATTTTGTAATTTCTTTTCACAAGGAGACTAATAATCTCTATTTAATTTTTTAAACTAGAGAATTATCTTGACACAGATACAGGTATAAAATATTGCCCCCCACAAAAAACAAAACAACAACAACAACAACAAAAAAACACTGAAATTTGCTCCTGAAGAAATGTTTATAGCATTTTTACAATGACATGTTTATAGCATTTTTACAATGAGATAGTTCCCAAATGCTCTGAACAGTTATGTGTCAAGCATGGGTTTAAGAACTTTGTGGACTCTCACTGAACCTACCCAACAATCCTGCAAGGTAAGTATTATTGACCCCAACTTTCAAATGAAGAAACTGAGACTGAGAAAGATTTTATATAACCCATCTAACCCACCAAGCCAGGCTGCTAGTCAGTAACAGGGCTGGAATATAATCCCAGTTCTAATGGAAACTAAAGCCTATCTCCTTCCATCTCACATTGTTTCTGCAATACTGGCATTTCTATACCTGTCCAGTTCAATGAAAAACTTCTTAACAGTGCTAACAGAGATATTTGTTATTTATAATATATAAACAATAGGCAACATTATAATCAATAGCTAAAACATCAGAGATTTTTCCTAAAATCAACGTTATGGATGACATCCCTCAAGGAGATTATTCCATGCCCGTGCCATATGGTTTTTTGTTGTTGTTGTTGTTGTTGTTTTTCAGTAGTAACAAGCTTTATTAGGTGAATTGCCAGGCTGTCTTGCAGTGGGAGAAGAGCAGCTCTGACCATCGGGAGGGCATTTATATAGGTAGGAGGGGTTGGCAGGCAAAATGCAGAGGGAAGTATAGGTGGCTACTTCTGATTGGTCAGGGATAGGTTTCAATTTCCTGGGGTAGGGTGGCTTTGGTTTCCTTAGCTAGGCTGAGTCGTTGCCACACAAGGGAAGTGAGGGAGAGGTCAACTGGTTAAGATGGTGGCTCAGGAGCCATTCTATGCTGAATCCATCATTTCCAGCCTTTTATTATATGGAAAAAGGGGTGAAGGTCTTGGCTCTTCTATCTACTTCCTGCTGTAACCAGGCATCAATCAGGAAAGCAAAGGCTGGCGGGATGCTGGACTAGCATTCATACAGAATTTGGTGACCTTTTGATTAGCGAAGGCCTGCATCCAGGACTGTAAAAAGTTAGCGAAGCATCTGAAAAGACAGGGTTCAAATAGGAGAATTATTGTTATTAAGGAAATAGGTATATCAGGCTGTCAGCCAGAGCTGTTGGAGAGATCTTCGGAGGCCTCTGGAATGGTTGGCAGAGAACATGTTCTGGAGATCCTCAAAAAGATCAGACCTATAAAGGAGGACTTAAATTGAGATTTTGAGTCCTAGTAGATGTCTTTGAGCAATAGGGTATTGGGGAACTTTAGGGAAAAGATGTGGATTGTGAAGGCGAACTAGGACAGGGGTGTGGCCGTGGATAGATTGTCGGTATCCCAAATAGAGACTTACTGGAAGAGGAAAGTAGGGGAAGGAGTTGGTGGACCTGTTAAGGATGAGCAAGGCCGAGTCTGGAGCCAAATCAGCAAGTAATAGGAGGGTATGATCCCGGGGAGTGGAACCAAGAATAAAGGGAGAGGACATGGTGGCTTTAAATTTGGATAAAATGTCTTGCCCTAATAAGGGACTGGGCATCGAGGAATTACCAGGAATTGGTGTTCAAATTGGGCATTATTAAAGGTACACAGAAGTGGGGGTGTAAGATGAAGACGGGTGATTTGACCTAAATTACCAATAATAATGATGGGAGATGGAAACGTGGGACCTGCAAACTCAGGTAATGGGGAATAAGTGGCCCCTGTATCTAGGAGGAATGAGATCGGCTTCTCTGAGGCCAGAAGCGTTACCCGGGGTTCCGATTGAGTGATCTCTGTGGGGGCCGTGGACCCCTCGCCTGCCAATCACAACAGATCCTGGAAACAATGAAGTAGAAAGGAGAGGGGGTCAAGATGGCCGGGACCGAGAGACTCTGGGTGACTGGCAAGGTGGGACAGATTCCGATGCACCCGGTTCAGCAGGGTTCAGGAAGGGAAGGCTGGGAAGGCCAATCACCCCCGTGTCGGGGGATCATCCAAGTCCCAGCGCTCCCTTCCCGGGTTTCTTTTGGCACCAAAATGGTACAAATGAGCCGAAACACTGGATAACTGTAGCAAGCTTTATTGGGCAAGCTGCCGGGCTGCCTCACAATGGGAGAGCAGCCACCATATGTTTTTTTAATATTATAAAATGTCCTTTATTGAATGTACTATACCCAGATTTTGTTTATAAAGATTTCTTGTAAAAGACTCCTTTAAAAAGTCAGTTCTCAACTTTATTTTTTGCGGTTAGAAACAATAATGATACCAAGCTTTAAAGCTCCTATTGTTCAAACTCTGCATTTTTCTTCAGCCATTGAGCCTACAATGGGAGACTGATGAAAACTTTCCTCATCGCTGGAAAAAACTGTATTTCTCTCTTACACATCCCTATAATGTGCATATTTTTTGAAGTTGCCACTTTATCACAGTCCTGGCCTCTGCTGACCTAAAAACCAGCCACAAGCTTCAAAAGAGGCAGCTTTTTGGCTTCTTACTTTATAAGAAAGAAGCATAGTAGTGAGTCCTCTAAATTCAGATAAACAGATTCAAATTGTTCCCAAAGAAAAGTTAGTTGAAAAGCTTTTGTGCCTGAAAGGCAGTGGATACCAATCAGAAGTCTGCCAAAAGCTTGGTATTCTTAGACTGGGTTGAGAAAGGATTTGAGTAACTAAAGTAAGAAAGTAGGAAAGAGGTGGGAGTGGAAGCGACATTCTTCCCCTTTGTTAGAGCAGATACTGTGATTTGCAAAGCTCACTTTGAAAAGGAAAACTTGCTAAACCCTTGTTAGCAGATACGTGAAAATCAAGAAAATCAAGGAAATCAGCAAAGGCAAAGCATAGAATGGTGAAGTGGCACAGATGCCTTTTCAACAGGGAAACCCCGCAGTGGGCAGTCCTTCTGGCACTTGGAACACCAGGCAGTGCAAGCTGTTCTCCTGTTAAGCAGGAACAGGCGGCCTGGCATCCCTTGGTGCACTCGCACTACATGAATTAAATCACCAAGAAGCAGCAATGCTTCATTGAAGCTTTCAACACTTGTTTAATGGAATAATGTGTGTCTGTGGACTCAGAAGACATCTTTCTCCTCCTAAGAGAGGATGCTTAAGTGGGCACTTTCAGCACATTCAGTTCAACAAGCAATTATTGAGCACCTACCATACGTCAGGAATTGTGTCAGATGCTGAGGATAAAAGGATGAAAAAGGCAGCCCTCTGCCCCTAACGAGTCCCAAACTAGCCAAAGAAACAGATACGAATAAAGCAGCTCTAAGACAATAGGAACAGACTAGACTAATAGATGAACAGTTCCATGGGAGGTGGGGTGTGGAGAAGCCGAGGGTGAAAAGGAGGAGAGTGCTGAGAAACCTTCTTAGAAGTGGTCACATTTTAGCTGGGTTTTCTCCAAACATCCAGAGCCAGCAAGCAAATCCCAATCTTTCGAAATTCACTGTTTTAAGAACTCACAAGGACTTGGAAAGAGCTACACTCTTTAAATACATAACATCCTAATTAGTGGCTGTCCTCCAAAGCCAAACAGGGAGGCTGGGTAGTAGACTTCAAAGCCACTCATCTGATGACAGGCTAGGGCACAGAATGACTTTAAATGAGAATAAGCCCTGGCAGAACTACACTTTGCTAGCACCCCAATTATCACCATTGCTGACATCCTAATTTATTCCCTCATAAGTCTTTTTCTCTTTGTCATCCTGAAGCAGATAAATCTTTCTTCAGTAGTCCTCAGAGAGGAATATTAACAAATTCATTAATTAAGAGATGAATATGTGAATGAAAAATGGGCCACAATACTAAACCTGACAAGCTCAGGGGAGGGCACTATAGTGAGGCCTACAAACTCAAGAGACCAAAATGAACTGCATAAGATGATCTGAACATAAAAGTTCCTAACTAAAAGTGGGTCATGGCAGGTAGGCACTTCCTTGGCCTGTAGCTTCCTTGACAAAGGTCAGTCTTTACCTTAAGTAAACCTCTTTATTGTCCTTTTGCATCTAAGATAACATACCCTTGGAAGGTTTGAGTAATCTTCTCCATACCCCTCAGGGTACAACCTCCCATCAGAGCATGAGACCACAGAGTTCCTCATTGTGTTTTTGTTCCCTGAATACCATCTCTATGTGCTATAATTTTTAATTATCTTGTACCCACCAATGTAAAAGAAATATGTCTTTCTATTGTACTTTTTATCCAATCCCAGAGATTCCCCCTCTTTGCTTTCTCTTGCCTCCCTAACCTACCACCCATGGATTTCATGTAACCTCCTTAAGTCTCCTCCTTTGATTCTAATGTATAAAATAAGCAGCAAAACTGCCCTTCTCTGGAGATCCATTGAGATTTTGCTTCCTGGCAATTGTCATCAGTTTGGCTCAAATAAACTCATTAAAATTCTCTACAGGTTTGCACATTTCTTACATTGATACATGTAGACTTGAGTCTCAAAAGCTATCATTCTGTTTGAATTAAGTGAGCCAGTTCTTGAATCCAAGTCAAATATATATTTTTTTAATTTTGCACGTGCAGGGGGGCGAGGGGGAGTTTGTGGGTAGCTCCCTGACTGGGAATCGAACCCAGGCCGCAGCGTTGACAGCACCAGCGCTGAAGCCTTAAGCCACTACACCATCAGGGAACTCCCCAAGTCAAACATTTTTTAACCTAGCTTCATCTAGGACAGTGGTTCCCAACCTTTTTCCACTTGTGTACCCCTTTTAAACCCATTTCTATAAATTGTACTCCTTGTTTCTAAAACAGCCGTTTTTAAATACCAACACTTTTTTTCAGTGCCTATCTTAATGTAAAATAGTGAAAATGAGGTAATAAGTTAGGAAAGAAAAATTACTACACTAAAAGTACAAACCACAGATTTAATTTTATAATATTCATAAGTTAAATATTGATAATCAAGTACTTAAACATTACATTAAAAAAACTACTTGGAAAGAATCACGATTAAAGACAACACATTTAATTTTGCTCAGTAACTAAACTGATCAGCCTGGCTACAGATGTATTTATATGTTTGGGGAAGTTCTACAAACGTTGCAAAGGGATTGTTCTGAAACTGTGTGTAATGACTGGTAGAAGAGCAGTTTGGGGGAAGGGTTCATAGCCACCCCTCACCAATCATCAGTCACTAACACGATCTAATTTTGAAGTCTCTCCATTAATGGTGATTCAAACTTAATGTTTATTGTTCCGTAACTAATGTTTTGTATTTTTTTACTTGTTTTCTTGCCATTACTGATTATTTTTCATACACCCCCCGATTGGCCCAGCATGTACCCATGGGGGTACGCATACCACTGCTTGAGAACCAATGGTCTAGGACTAGAAGCTACTTTATTTTAAAGCAGTTAAAGAAATATTCATCCTTCCAAATGAACATAATGGTTGGTTCTAGTTTGAGACAATAGACTAAATTTTTATCTTGGGCTTAATTTTCATTCATTCCAGGATTTATGAAGCACCCACTATGTACAGAGTAGAGATGAACACTGAGATTTCTTCACCACTTTCATCCTCCTTGCCCCTACACCCTACCTCATTCTCATCACAGCACTTATATACTGCCTGACATTGTATTACAATATAGTAGAACATGAGCTTCATGAGGTAGGAACTGCAGACTGCTGTGATCCTGTCACCAGGTGAAGAAGGGAGGGGCTGTAAGGAGGAGGTTGCCAGGGCAGCCAGAAACAAGCCTGGGAGGCACCTAGGATTTTTCTCCCCCACAGGCTGGTGTACAAAGTGCCAGAGGCCAAGCAGAAGGTGAGAGCATGGTTGACAGGAGAAAAAGACCCTCTTACTCTCTGACAGGATTGACTGGAAAGTTGGACTCTTCCGGTGCACACAGAAGCTCCGGCAGGACATTTAAATGGAAGGTGGGTGTAGGAGACGCAACAAAATGGCGGCATGATCGGGACCTCCGAGAAACTTCTCTGGGGATTACAACTAATAAAACACCTATATGTCAACCAAGGGTCCTCTACCCATTGCACAATCACAGCTAAGAAACCCACTTATCGCATTAAGGTAACTGCAGGCAGAGAATTAAACAAAGGAGAAATAAAAAGAAGAGTGGGGACATGGCCTTATGGATCTCCACTTGGAACTCTACTGCTGGGGGAGGGAGAAGGAAGAAGGCAGTGGAGAACACTTTAGGCCTCATTTGGTCTGGGGAACAGTGGAAACAGGGCCCACAGGTGCGATGTGAAATATCGCACCCACCTCACTTTGGCCCCAGGAGGTGCAGACCGGTTTGCAAAATGCAGCTGCTGGACTTCACTCGGGTTCCCAGAGGAGGAAGAGCGGCTGAGCAGTGACAAGCCGCAGCATGAACACTCAGGCCAGGAAGGAGAAGGAAAGAGGGGGCTGTGCACACATGTCTCAGCCCACAACCAGGACAATCTGCAAGACCAGCATACAGGACTGATCTCAATGCTGAGGGCAGAATCTGAGCACGGGGCAAACCCAGAAGAGAAACTCACACCCAAACTCCTTGCATGAACCCCGGAGCCACAGAAAGAAAACAAAGCCACAAGTGCCCCTCCGCAACAGACCTCTGCCCGCCCAGTGTCGGCACCAAACACCAAAGTAAATGCAGCAGCGAGGGTCCAGAGAGGCTGCAAATATGAGAACCAGAGGATTAAAGAGATGGGGACAGATGACCCATCAGAAACAGAGCTCAAACCAATGATTATAAAAATGCTTAAGGAATTGAATGGTAATTTCAACAGAGAGATAGCAAGCAATAAAGAAGTTTTATAAACTATTATAAAAGACCAGAGAGAGATAATGACTACATTAACTGAAATGAGGAATGGAATAAAAGTCACCAAACTAGATAAAATAGAAGTGCAAAGTAGTGGTTTGCAGGAAAAGTCAGTAGAAAACACCCATTTAGAACAGATAGATATGAGAACCCAGAAAAAGGAGGATGGTTTGAGATTCCTCTGAGACAATTTTAAGCAGAAGAATGTTAGAATCACAGATGTAACAGAAGGGACAGAAGAAAAACAAGGGATCAAGGAATTATTTGAAGAAATAATGACTGAAAATTTTCCTAACCTGGCAAAGGAAACAGACAAGTCCAGGATGCACACAGAGTCCCAAACAAGATGATTCCAGACAAGAACACACCAAGAACATCATAATTAAAATGCAAAATTTAAAGAAAAAGAAAAATTCTAAAAGCAACAAGAGAAATGCAAGTAGTAACTGATAAAGGGACACCTATTTGATTCTCAGCTGATTTCCCACCAGAAACTTTACAAGCCAGAAGGGATTGGCTGAATATATGAAAACCAAGGATCTACAACCAAGAACAAAGTATCCAGCAAGGCTAGCATTCAAAATTGAAGGACACATAAAGAGCTTCTCAGATAAGGAAAAGTTAAAGGAATATATTGCCACCAAACCAGTACTACAGAGAATGTTAGAGGGGCTTCTTTAAGATGGGAGGAGGGATGGGAGAGTGGGTAAAATACGGAAAAGGAATGGAGAAATTTAGTTTGATTGTTAACATAGAATCAAAAGCAACAAAGAAACAAATCTCAGGGACACAGTCAATAATTTAGTAGTTTCCTGAGGGTAAGGGGGGAGGCAGAAGGGACAGGAACACAAATACATGGTGACAGAAAGAGAATTGACGCTGGGTGATGAACACATGATACAACACATCAAAGATGTAATGTAGAAGTGTACACCTGGGACCTATGTAACTTTTACTAATCAGTCACCCCAGTAAATTAAAAATAAATAAATAAATGGATGGATGGTGTAGAGTAGCTCTCTCTTGCATCACAGAAACGGTCTTAGGCACCCAGCGCCTAGGGCCCGTGGCCTAGCAGCTGGAGGAGACAGGCAGCATGAGTGGGAGCTAGAGGTGTACATCTGCCCAATGCTGAAGAGATGGCTCTTGCTCTCTTTTCACAGCCGCAGGAATCCGCCTGGAGGACAGTATTGCAGCCACCTGCATTCCCCAAAAGATGGTATCTTATTGTTAAAAGGGAGAGGAAACTCCCGGTGCAACTTGGGACTAGTCTAGTTTGATAGAGGGTAACAGGATTATTTTTCTTCGGGTGTTTAAAAATTATGTAGCTTTTAAATAGTTTTGCTTTATCACCACACCTGTGCCTCCAGGATTTGCATATGGGCAGAACAGCAAGACCAGTTTCTGTTCTGCAACAATCACTGCTATAATTTCAGTGTGCCTGGAGGAAAGTGCTTTCTTGCTCAATGAGATACTTGCTCATTCACTCAGGTAATGAAGGCGCCAGGCATAGGACTCTGTAGTTGACAGTTGCAGAACAGAGTGGCAGCAACATTATTTCCATATTAAAGGAGTTTATGGATGGAAGGCTAGGGTTGGAAGGAAGGGATGTGCCTTAAAACTGGTTTTTGTAGCATCACATTGTTTCTACTTAAGATTGTGTGTTGATTTGGAGTGATTTGGTGAGAATATTGGAAATTATGGGACAGCAGCTAAATTTCTGCCAGTAAACAGATAAATGAATAAAAGAATAAATGTATTTGATTGAATAAATATCAAATTTTCTAAAATAACAGTATGGTGTCCTTTCCCTATAGAAGTCACATTTAGTAGGATGAACAGACACATTATGCCTGGGCCTGCCACTGACTACATGTGTGAACTACCTCGGTCTCCATATAAATTAAAGATAATAATATTTATACCTACCTCACAGGATTAACATGAGAATTTACTTAATAAATGTACTTAGGACAGGGCCTGTCATGCAGGGTAACATAAAATGTAATTATTTTTGTTATTGTTATTAATAAAATAACTACCTTTGGTGTTATTGTTGTTATGAACACAATAGCATGCCTAAGGATGAAATAAATTACCAATTATGATTTAAAGGCAATTCTAGTTTCCATCCTAGGCAGTAAGATCAACTGGGCCCATACCAGAGAGTAAGCCCATTTTAAAAGTTCAGCTAAATCTTACCCCTAAAATATGCAGCACAATTTTTAATGCAAAGGAAAGTCTAAATGAATTATTCACATATATACAACATGAGTTCAGATAATAGACATTACAGAGAAGGGAGGCTCCCAATGAAAATATGGAATTATATTAATTTATAACAGTGAGCTATTTCTATAACAGAAGCTATTTCTAAACCATTAGATGTAAAAATGTTAAATCATCACTGTAAGCTTAATGAAATGACGTTACCATTAAAGCTTCCCTATTATGAAATAGAAATGACAGGAAATCAGTAAAAATTTTAAATTTTATGTCACTTGCTTATGTTTATACATCAAGCATGTTTTTTACTTTTATTCATACAAAGCAACAAGAAAAATTTTGACCTTTATTAACAGTTTCAGCTTCTATGCCCAGAGATTTAGATAAGATATCCCCAACAAATGCTTTTAAAAGATAAAAGTTTATGACATTAGGAGTCATTACACCCCAAAATATGCTTTATTATACTAATTTAAAAGTAAACTGGTTTTTAAAGAAAATAGGTATACAAAAAATCTTTTGAACTCATTGTCCTTGTTCAGTTTGCTTTTTGTTTTTTGATGACACATTACTGTGCAATTATCTTAATTAGCAATATTTGCTTTGTAAATGTGAATGTTTTTATATTTATGCATCTTATTTTTTTAAATATACCATGATTTACCATATTGAATCAAATACAAATGTAGATTTGTATATAATAGGGGTCATTTATTTTTCAAATCACAGAAATAAATTTTAAAATAATTTCTGGAGAATTGTGTACTTCAAGCCTATTACATTTGACTTTATTAAAACGTTCTTAAAATCCAATAAATTCCATTCATGAATTCCTCATCCAAATTGAGGTCCTATGTTATGTCTCCTTCAAGTACTCTGTTAGGGTCACACCACTGTTAAAACCAGTTGATTTATGATTTATTTATAAGTTAAAGCTCTAAAAATATCTTTACATCTTTGATTTTCATTCATCATTAAAGAATAATAACTGGAAACCACTTGGGTTATCTTGGGTCACTCAGAACTTGGGTGTTATGACAAATGTCAACTGACTTGGTTTAGACCAGTGGTTTTCAAACCCCTGGGGTCTTAGCAAGGTGGAGTTAGGGCAAGCAAGAGTTTGGCCTGTTCTTGGCTTGCCAACCCTCTCCTCAACCGGAACAGCTCCAAGCTCTAGTACGTGCTACCAAGGTAAGTTTGTTTTAAAGACATTGCCCTGCTTGCTTGCTTGCTTTCTCTCTCCTTTTGTCTCTACCCCCACCCTAACTTCTTTCTTTTTCTAGGAGTTAATTTCACATGCTCCTTCCCTTCTCCCCCCAAACCTAAAACAATTAGGTGGACCAGAGAAAGATAGGGGTCGGTGCAGAGGAGCAACCTGATGTGGGGTTTCAGAGCCAGAGGTGAAGGAGTGGAGCATTGTCAGGGAGGCTAGGCAGCCTGGTGCAATGACTCAGGGCCTAAAGAGGGCAAGGTGTCCACATGGGGCAGTTGCCTAGCATAGGTAGTCAGAGTCCAAGCAGAGTGAGAAGAGGGCAACCTCCCACATAGTTCTATATCCCAAGCACAGTGAGGAAGGCATCCACACGTGGGTGGTAGTAGTAAGGAAAAGTTCAAGCTAAAATAAAGAGCATGCAACTGCTCATTTGTGCAAATGCATCGGGAAATCAAGGTGAAATTGTGATCAGCAAATTTGCTAAACCAAGGTGCTTTAAAGGCATAACTAACCTTCCTATAGATTATCATGCAGAGTAATAGTTGGATGGACGCAGACATTTTTAGTAAGTGGTTTCATTATTCGGTTTGTGTTACAGAATATTTACAAAAGAAAACAATACCAGAGAATAGTGAAGTTCTGTTGCTCCTGGATAACTGTCGCACACATCCTCCTGCAGAAGAGCTCCTGAATGGCAACATTTTCATATGTTCTCCCCCAGCTAATGTCACAAGTCTCTGATCAAGCCAATGGATCACAGAGTGATACAGAATGTAAAAATGTTTTACAGGTGTGACTTCATGTGAAAAATGACTAATTTTGACAGGAAAATTCTGGACTTTCAGAAAAAATATATAATCTCAAAGATGCTATCTACACTGTAAATTGTGCTTGCGATTCTCAAGAAGTGAAATATGGAAATGTAAAAAGTTGTGGCCAGCTGTAATGTCTGTGGAATCCTCCTCTTCCTCCATCAACTTTGAGGGATTTCCAGTCAATAGTGCAGCTGCCAGTAGCAGTTTATGATGAAATCTCTGAGTTAGTTGACTGCTAACTACAAAATAAATTTGTCTCAAGATGAACTCAACGACTGGCTTGCTGTGGATGAAGCTATTCCATTAACTCATACACTTAATACAGAAGACATCATAGAAGCTGTTATGAATCGTGGGAAAATGAGTATCACAGAAGAGGAAGAGAGTGATGATGGATGAGAGGTGGAAAGAGTATCCTGGCAGAGAGCTACTGCACCATTTGAAACTGTAACAGCTTTTGCAGAACAGCAATCCTTCTTCATGTCTCAACATGTTATGCAGCTGCACACCAGGCAAAACCTGACTTTGCATGAGAGGCATAGGGCCTCGAAGCAAGCTGATATTCATTTATCTTTCAAGAAAGCTGTATGCTAGTTTGCCAGTACAGGATCATCACCTATAGATCCAAAACCATCCACATCCACTTCTCTTGATCCTGTCCTAATTATGATGCAATGTCTACCCAGTAAACTCTCTACCCATGCTTCAGTGTTAAGGGTGGATGTTTTTCTTTTCTGTTACTTGATGTTAAAAAAAATTATGTTAGCAGTTTATTAAGTTGAAGTTTACTGGCTGCCATTTAACAAAAATTGCACACTGCATTCAAAAGCTGTTTTTATAATAAAACTGTTACAGTAAGTTTGTTGTCTTAATTTGCTTCTAATTAGGTATTTCAATATTAAGTCAATAAAGAGTTCATGGTAATGGTATAGTATGGAGTATATTAGGCCTACTTTTAATAGTAACTCTCAAGCAACCATAAACTGCATTTACCCAGCATCTAACAATCCCCATGGGTGCTGACTGAGAGTCTACTGTACCATCAAATCTTCACAACAATCATTTTAACTAATGAGAATTAAATGCAATAATGGATTACAGGAAGACAAGATGTTAGTACTATTATCAACCAACTTTCTCTACCTTTCTATTCTTAATAAATTGATAGAATTATCAAGCCAAGCAATTCTCCTATTGCCAGCTTCTGTGTTAACTAAACACACAATTTACAGTGAACATAAAAAGAGATACTGTTGATTATCTGGTTCAAAATTCTCTTTTCTACTGCTGAAATCTGGTATATGATATATATGGTTGTAAAAATTTTTTCAAATACAAACTAATTTTTAAGAAATTAATTTTGATATATAAGGGAATGACATTAATAATAACCCAGGTAGAAATATACTTTAAAGTTTTAAAAACCCAACACTAACACTAAAAAGCCTGACATAACAGATATTCAATAAATGTTGAATGAATCAAAAATAATTTAGCTTTTAAAAAAACTTTAAAATTACTAACAGTAAACAAAATTTCATGTATTTCTATTCTAGACTTCACTATTAAATTTCATTTATCTTGTAAAAATGTATAGCAATCTAACACAAGTGAACATGTAGATAACTGCTATTATATTATTTAAAGCTACAACATATATTTGAGAAAACTACCATATCCAAGAGAAAGGAGACTATAGCTCAAGTACTGGAACCTTTCAAGAATCCACAGGTATACCATTTAATACTACCTATTTATACAAATTTTGGCATAAAAATTATATAGATACAAATGACTTTACACTAACTATGGCCATTTTATGCATTTGACCCAAATGCATGAATTCCTATATAAGTGTATTCAACTTACTAATTTTTCTGGGCATGTACAGATCTTTATGCTAATAGTTACCAATTTGGTTAATGCACTAGGAGTCCAATACAGTCCAAGTAAATTTCATCCAAGAAAAATGGCATGAAAAATAGGCACCAGAATCATTTCAGGTTTTTATATATATTTAAGATTTACAAAAGCCTTAAAAATTACTAAATATTTTTGAAAAGAACACATCTTGGATTCTATTTGCATGTAAACTCCATAAAAAAGGAAATTTTTGTTCACTGTTCTACTTCAAAGGCCTAAAACAATGCCTGATACCCAGAATGCACTCAAACCTGCTGAATGAGGGGAAAAAATGCATAATATCTCCATTACCTTAGCAAGAAGGGAAAAAACTCTTTAAGTCACAATACACACAAAACAGAAAGTAAGTTGTAAAAGTATTTTTTATTGTAAAAAAGTCCACAGAGGATGACAATGCAAATATCGCAGAACATTTCCCCTTGGTTCCTGAATTTGTTAGGTTCCTATGTGCTAGCAAGTCTCCATTAGCACTTCTCAGATTTCATGGTCCTATTCCAATTACATTGATTATATTCTGATATGATGATTATATGACATACTGCTTGAAAACAAAAGTCCATCTGATAATTTTTTTAAAACCCGTTGTGCTTTTCTTTCACATTTCCTATATATTAATATCTTAGATGCTTTCCCAATTTAACAGTAAAGTTAGTGCCTTAATCAAAATTTTCTATCACAAGTTATTGAATAAAACTTCTCATAACATATGCAATATACCCAGATTTAAAGGTTTAAAAACAAAAGAATTTAGAATTTAAAACAATCTTTAGACTGATATTTGTATTTCAAAGACTGTAGTTATTTGCAGCATACAAATGGAGAGTAGTGCAAAATACATCAAGTTTTATATGATAAATATAATACCAACCTAATGGCTGCCTCAAAAGCAGAGTAAAAAAATTACTTTTCAAAACCAATCTAGACTGACTCAGTAAAGTTCACAATTTAGAAAGATCAATTGCTACTCTATTTCCACACATTGCAAAATGATTTTAGAAACAGATTACACATACAAATGGTTTACAAAAATAGAAATATTGTTTGGGAGTTTACAAAACTTTATAAAATATAACACTATATTTGTAAATTCAAGATCGTTTCACACTGAAATAGACAATACTTCCACAGATATGAAGTCCAGTCAAACTTAATTGGTCTGTCTTGACCATTCTTACATATTACTTCTTCCAAATCTTCAGCCTAACTAGGATCTGTGCTCTACCATAATAGCATTTTTGTTTAACAGATTAATTTCAACATTTTATAAGATTTTTCATTCTAGAAATAATGTTAAAGCAAATGAATTTATACCTACAAATGTCTTACTAAACATTAAGCACTAATGCAATATGATAATTCTATATTTGATAAATTTCAAACCAAATTCTTAAGAATGACCTATTAATTTAAAATTTATATCTGACAATTATAATTTGGTTCCTATAAAATATAAAAATATAATCAACTATTTTGTGGAAAAATATTCATACAGAATGAAGACCCTCTAAATTTAGTTATTTGAAGCTATCAGATGACAAGTATTTTCTAATTATACCCATTCATAAACACTCCTTTTATCACCTCAAAGAGCACCAGCGTATTTTTAAAACATACTAAAAAGTGAGAAAGGGCTTATTTCATGTAACAGTGCTATTATGATAAGGCACCACTTGGTATATGAAAAAGCCAAACAAAATATTTCCAAATCATCTATTTTTGTTACTGGTGTCTTAACCGTTAGAATGGTTAGAAAAAGCTAATAACAGTATTAACTAACCACATTATAATCCTTTTTCTATAATTCTTTGCTTTCATTTTTTCCATGTAACAGAACATATAATAAACAATGTACTACATGGTAAATAAACATCTTTACTAAACTTCCAAGAAAATTAACCAAGAATAAGAAACCAAAAATTTATGTTATATCTGCAATAGGCTATCCCTGTAGAAGAGTGAGGAACTGTGGGGTGAGAGGTGGCAGCGGTGTGATTGAGAACAGGTGACAACAAGACCTATTTACTATAGAATATAACTAGGCACAAAGGTTAAAAGTTTCTCAGGCAAATTCATGGCTAGAGTAAAATGAGAAAGAACCCAGAATTTTACATTCCCCCCAAAGCTGATTCTCAGATAGTCACACACCCAATTAAATATTTCAAAATATGTCCTTAATCACTGCTATCATCATCATCATCATCATCAGATACATCATTTAAAGGAGACTTCAATGAATGACTGTAAGAGTCTGACCTAGTAGGCTGGCATGTGGCCATGTCCCCAGTAGAAAGAAGGTCATAGCAGAAGTCACAAATCCGCACAGGCTTAGAGGACTGACTGGGAAGAAGAAATCTCTTTTCAGAGCAGGGCCCACAAACAACAAAACCACATTTGCGGCAATGGTGCCGACGATTAACAGGAGTAAATTTTGCTTTCTGACAACGCATACATACAGTTGCCTCAGAATCAGGAACCCAGACAGCAGCGTGTTCATTACTGGGTGTCTTCCCACTTTTGGAGAGTAAATCTGTAACACATTTATTAATGTGATTCATCCATTCTGACTTCTCAGTAGCAGTGGCAGCATAAACCGCAAACGATTTAGTTGGTGTCTTGATAAGCCATCCATTCCTCAAGTCTCCCTCATCTTTGATGGAATCAATAGTGACATTTTCCAGGGGAATAATATGTTGTTTGTTATATTTTTTCTTCTGGATGACAATGTTGCCATATACAAGAATATCATTAAATAAGAAAAACTGCCTTGCTTTGGGCTTTTTTCTGCACAACTTAGTCAATACTCCTTCTCCAATAAGAACTCGTCCAGGTATAGTTAAGGGTTGACCAGCTGCTCCAAAACAGTTTTCTACTATGTTTATACGTCTAGTATTTGCTTCACTGTTTGCCAAGCGATCCACCATCTTTTACTAAAAGCCTTTTAAAAAAAAGAAAGAAAAAAGATATTAGCACACAGAAGTTATAAATTCACACAAGTTAAAAAACTATACAACCTAAATCTAATCTAATAAATCATTACTTTTATCCAAAAGGCAAAATGCTCCAAAACTGTTTCTTCTAGGATTAAACCACTAAGCATACCAAAAGGTCCAATATTTCCCAAGGTTTATCATCATCAAAAACTTACTGACCACCTCCACAAAGCACCATGCCAGTTAGGCAGGTGTTAATAAAAGTATAAACTTCTTACAGACATAAAGGAACAACAAACAATTGAACAATGAATATGTCATTTCTATAAAACAATAAATCTAATTCCACAAAATTTAATATCAGAGGGATTCTGAACAAGAGGGCCAAATATTATATAAACTAAGAGAAATTACTATAATTTTCCCAGTAAGCTATTACCATAGAGCTAAGGCCTTATTTCTCTCAAATGAATTTACCAGAACTGTTTCCCAACAAGACTTTTTCCCTTTGGTCTAGCCCCTAAATCAATTTTCAGGCAATGATATCTCAAATGCAAATCTGACTGTGTGTGCCATTACTCAGTTTGACTTCCCTTAAAATATAAAATGCAGAATCTTTAGCACGGCATTTAAGGTTCTTCATTCTCCCCAAACTCACAGTCACTCTTCACTTCAGATTTTATGTTCTAAGAATACCCTACTACTTGTAGACGTTTCATCCATGTAAACACCTTCCTCTGTGCTCTTCGTGTTCTCTGTACCTTCTAGCTTCAGTTCTACCAAAAAACTGAAATCTGTCTCCTCTACCGGCTACAGTTATAACCTAAAAGGCACACCCTGGCAAAGCAAAGATGCTCCAAAATGTTGATAACATTTTGGCATTGCACACACACACAAAAATTCATTATTAATCCAATCTTAAACAATCAGAAATTTAATCTCCAGATCTTGACACTTCACTCAAGTCCCAGAGTTGTGCCCTATACAGACCTACTAACCAACTATATACTACAACCAAATCATATTAAAGAGAAGAGCATTTAAAGTTTAAAAACTAACAGCACAGTCTAAGTTCCAATATTCAGCTCACAAACTGATGCTAGTGTAACACTTCGTGGCCTTCATTATAAAGGAAACAATTCTGATTATTCCTGAATTTTGTCTCACTCTCAATCTTATAAAGTCCTCTTGCCCTCCACAAGGGTGGGTTCTGCAATACAAATTGCTCCTAAGAATCAATATGATAATACATGGCTCCAAACTGTGACACCTTCTCCTTCTAATTAAGACAAACCTGCTAACCAATTAAAGGTCTACCATCCTATGCACAAGTATATCATAGAAAAGGAAATAAAAACAGCTAATAAACATAAAAGAGCCTTAAAATGTCATTCATAATTAAATAAGTGATATTAAAACATTAGGATATTTTTTCACTTCAGATTAACAAGAATTTAAGAAATTCTGAAGATGTTGTACTATTGAGGGTATAGGTAAACAGGCACTCTCATACTCTATAGAAAATATATGTACCCATTGATCTAGATATTTAATCAAAAGAAATTTCACTCAAGTGCATACGCACATGTACAAAGATATTCAACACAGCACTGTTTATAACAGGAAAAGAATTGGAAAGGTCCAAATGTCCAACAACAGGAATTGGTTAAACAATTTATGATTCACCCTTAAACCTTTCACTTCATTAAATGACATGTTCTTTCAAAAAGTGTCAAAAGGCCACAAAAAAAGTTGATATTTTGACTACCTTATGCATTTAATAACGTTTTGAGCTGCTTTGTATATAAGTGACATTATTTTTATTTTAAATTTTTGTTATATGGTAATAAATTTACTATCATATTGAATTTTAGCAAAAAATACTCAAAAAATATGAAGTGGCATCAATTAGATTTAAGTATAGATAAATTAGAATCTAATGGCATTGATGACATAAAAATTTTATTACAAAATGTTACATAATGTGGCATAAAAAACATCTTTGTTGTTGATAATACAAGCCACAAGAAAACATATTTAAAAATCCTGTAAATGTAAATAAGTTCTTGAAACAGTTTCACAATGAATAACCATTTTACAATAATTACTGTATTTACATTTTTAAGTAAATACAGTTAAGGTGGTATCTTTTATTAAAATAAATTATTAAAGTATAAAAATTTCCTATTGTTATTTATTCTTGAAAAATACAAAAATACAGAAAAAGGTACATTTGCTTTCCTAAACTTCCTTTCTGGAACACTGACAGGATTTTTTTTGAGCTCACGGGGTAAACTCAAATGCCACAGTCAATGGATGGAAACAGTCTTTCAGATATATCTGAACGTTGCAGCAAAAGGGTTAATAAGATACTAGATATCTATTAAGAATGAGCTCTAAATACAGTGATATGGGGAAATGCTCAAGGTATTTAGGTGGGGAAAGAACTAAACATTATGATCTCATTTTGGTCAGTGCAAACATAATTGTGGGTTTTGCATTGTTGAAATTTTGTTTGATATTAGAATACATTCTTAAATAAATGTGGTTATGTTATACATCATTTTAATGTGCATTTCTCGCTTTGTTTTTTTGCTGAGTTATGGCTTGCTGTTTATTTTATATTTATTTTAGACTATGGAAATGATGTTAGACAAAAAGTAAATTCGAGAGATTTTCTTATTTGAGTTCAAAATGGGTTGTAAAGCAGCAGGGACAACTCTCAATTTCAACAATGCATTTGGCCCAAGAACTGCTAACAAACACACAGTTTTGCAAAGGAGCCTTGAAGATAAGGAGCGTAGTGCCCGGCCATTGGAAGTTGACAATGACCGATTGAAAGCAATGATGGAAGTTGATCCTGTTAGAACTACGTAAGTGGCCAGTTGCTGAAGAACTCAACTTCCACCATTCCATGGTTGTTCAGCATTTGAAGCAAATTGGAAAGGTGAAAAAGCTCGTTAAGTGGACAATTTTTCATACTTTATATTTAAACATTCAGCAAGTGTTCATGCTGTTAGGCTCTGATCTAGGTGCAGGGGAAAAAAAAGGAATAAATAACAAAGGCAAGGTCCCTGCTCTTCAAGGCTTAGAAGTTAGGAACAGAGAGAAGAGAAAACAAAAATCAAGAACCAAGTAGTAATTAATATTATGATTTTTTAAAGTGATTCTAAAATATCAACTGAAAGCTACTCAGACTGGATAGTCAGGGAAGGCCTTTCTAAAGTAGCTGAAAAGAAAGAACTAGATATGCAGACATGAGGGATAGAGAGAAGATAATATTCCAGGCAAAAGAAATAACTGCAAAGGTCCAAAGGCAGAAAAGAGGTTGTTCAGCTCTTTTATAAAACTGACAGTATCCATTTCCATCTTAATCAACTGCTGATTCTACTCATTTGGACAGTTATTAATTAGCTCATATGCAATGCAAACAGGTTTCCTTATTATTGCTCCTACTGGAATTAACACTTTTGTGCAGTGCTTTTCACATTTATTATCTTCTGATTTTAACTATCTCAAACTCCTGTGAGGTAACTAGAGAACTTCTTACTATCTCCTAAAGAAGTAGCTAATAATATTAACTGAAATGTGAATTGAAGGAGGAACTAAGGCACAAAAAGATAAACTGAATAATGTAAGAGGCAAAACAGCCTAGAATTAACTCTACTCACTGGGAGCCCAAGCTAGGAGCTGTGCACTTTACATGCATTACCATATTTCCTACTCAGGTAGCCTTACAATAATTATGCACCAGTAGCTCCATTTTATTGATTAGTAAACAGAGGCAAAGTAGTCAAGTACCCTGCCTATACTGTCACAGAACTGGGGCTCAAATCTGATTCCTTTGTGCTGTTACCAGTTTATTACTGTAGGCTAAATTATTCCCTAAGGCTCCACTGACTCCACAAGAACTAACAAAGCTATTGCTAACCATCTGACCTTCACTGCAAACCCTAAAAGTACTGAAGATAAGAGTATACAATCTTAAACAGACAACCTGAAAGGACAGGTTATCATGATTTATTTAGCCTCCTGATAATGTTTCATTCTTCAAATTTTACACTATATTAAAGCCTGAATCTCTGTTCATACATCTTTCCATTTAAGAAGGATGCAACATAAGAGAAGTCTGCGGCATTATTAATTGGTATTTAGCTAGAACAGCTTTCAAAGTTTGACAGTGACTCATGTAAGAAATACATTTCATACTGACAAGGATGCAAGGTTGGGAATGGGGAAGACAGTGAGGGACTGGGTGAATGTGGGGGTTATTAAAAAAAAATCAAAGTACCATTTTTAGCTGGCTTATTGCTTGACAACCCAAGGCAAGGTTCTTTAGTAAACTGGATAGGGCCCTACCTTTTAAGCAGAACCTCTGCTTTCCCCCAAAGCCCAAATCCAAATTTACCCACCAGGACAATGAAGTGCCTGAGCAATATAAACCCCCAAAACTTTTTGTGAGTGTTAGAATACAAGGCCTGCCAACCAAGCCTAACCAAGGATTAAGTTCTTTGCATTATCTTACTTACTGAGCCACAGGAATGAAGAAGTAAAAGAGAACTATACAACTGACCCAATAGGACCTGTCTACTTTTCTGAGAAAGGAGTAACAGTGAATATATGAAGAACTCAGAAGAAAGTTTCCCCACCCTCTTGCAGATAACTTCTTTAGGACAGATTCCAAGAAGTAAAATTACTAGGTCAAAAGGCATGAATGTTTAAGGCTTTTGATATCCTTTACAAAATTTCCATTCCGAAAGGTAACACCTATTTACCAAGCAGCAAATCACTGTACCCAATCCATCTTGTCTCAGAGAGTATTTTTCTTTAAAAATTTCAGCAAACAGGATTTTAAAAATGGTATCTCGTTTTACTCATTTCATTTACTTCTCTTTTATATATTCTGTTTATTCATTCAACAATTACAAGGGCTGTCCAGGAAAAATCCATACATAAATGCCTCTATTTTTCATATTACATGGCTGGATATTTTCCAAAACATTTTCTATATGCCAGATATTTTTCTTTCCCTCTCAGAGCTTAGAGTTTAGTGGAGGGAAAAGACAATAAGAAAGTAAACAAAACATATAATTCTGAAAGGTTAAGTGCAAGGAAGGGAATCAGAGGGAGCAAGGATACAGGGAAAAACTCATTTATTGAATACAATTCAGCAACTTTAAATGAAACAACATATACTGAAACCCATTTTATCATAGGCTAATTGATATACACATGAGTTTTTAGTTCCTAGAGCATCTATCTCATCAATGTCATAACAAAATGGGAACGAAGTTATTCGAGCACCTGCTGTAGTTGAAAGAGGACTCACTGAGGTGGTTCTACATGAGGAATGAGCCATGCAAAGGAATAATACTATGGACAAAAATCCTGACAGGAAAGAACAGTACTTTTAATTTATTTTAATGTTTTATTTCATAGTTACCTAGTGAGGCGAACTTCTTTCTAATGTGTTTAATAGCCACTTGTATTTCTAAGATCTCATATTTAGAGGTTATTAATCTGTATGATGGTTTTACATATCAAGGCTATTGATTTCTTTACTTTTCTTCATATATTAATCTATTGTTTATGGTGTTTTGACACAGAGGCAAAGAAATAACTACTTATTTCTTTAGTTTAACTTAGAGATCTCTTTCTTTGTGATTTTCTTTTATTACTCCTAAGCTTCCCATATGCAGATCTCAGATACACCTATTACCTGTTTTATAATATTAATTTTACACTTAATTCTTTTATCCATCTGAAATTTACTCTGACATAGGTAAAAATTACTTTTTTCTTTTCACATATTTGCATTCCAAAAGAGCTAATTAACTGGTCCAAATTCACCAAGTACTGCGTTTGACCTCAGGCTTCCTCACTTGTAAATGGGAATAATAGCAGCTATACGTCAGGGAAAGGATTAAATAAGATAATGCATATAAAATGTTCAGGGGGTTCCCTGGTGGTGTAGTGGCCAGGCTTCAGCGCTCTGAACGCTGCAGCCTGGGTTCATTCCCAGCCAGGGAACTACCCCCCCGCAAAAAAAAAAAAAATGTTCAGTAAGTAGTCAACAAGTGATAGCTCTTATTTATGGTATTAATAATCAAAGCTACTGACATATAACACTTTCCTTAGCATATTAAATTGTTTTATATTCTAATATCTGTTTCTGGGCTGTCAGGTCTAATATATTAATCTGTTCTATAATTGTGTCAGTACCATGCATCTGGTAGAACTAGTCCGGACTATCCCCCATTACTCAACCTTTCAAAAACATTTTTACCTAATCTCTTGTTTATTTTTCCAGATGAAGTCTACTAACAATGGTTCTCAACCTTAGCTGAACACTGGAATACAGGGAAGTGTTAACCTGTACACCAGAAAAAACAAGTTATCTCAATTTACTGTCTGGGTCCAAAATACTCTTTTAATCTATTTTTACTATTTTTAAGCCATTTTATGACTAATTTAAGGAAAAAATAAAGGGAACAATCTAAATATAAAAATTTAAACATAGTGAATTTCTTATTTTCTATTTCTCTGGTATTGAAGGTACATATATCCAAAATAACAGCATCATTTGAATGCAACTAACGGCTCATAAGCTGTCATGCAAGAATCTGTATTGACACTTGAACAACATAGAGGTTGGGGAGCCAACCACCTGCACAATCAAACATGTGTACATAACTTCTGATTCCCCAAAAGCTTAAGCTGTTGCTCAGTATCCAAAGGGGACGGGCTCCAGGAGCCCCTTCAAATACCAAAATCCATGATGCTCAAGTCCCCTGTATAAAATGTTGCAGATCAATGCATACAGTTGGACCTCCACATTCAAGGACTCCTAACCTCAGATCAAAAACAGTACAGGTATTTATTGGGGGAAAAAAAATCTGCATATAAATGGATCCATGTAGTTTAAACCCGTGTAGTTCAAGGATCAAATGTATTTCCATTTTTGTCTTGAGGAATATTGTTTACTCATTAACTGTGAGTTTAAGAAAACTCACCTAGAAAATCATTTGAAGACTCAGACAGATTTCACTTATAATGATTTACCATCATTAGTTTAAGTGTTATTTCTTTGCACTCATCTTCTGATTTGTCTGTTTCTGAAATTTCTACCTTTGTCTATTTTTTCTTTCCCATTAAATATGGAAAATAGAAAATGAAGAAATCTAAATTCTCAAATACATTACATAAAAGCTTAAAACAAACAAACAAAAAAATCTAAGAAGGGTAGCTTCAAACTGCTTTTGTATCTTCTTGAAAAATGACACAACGCTTTGGGAAATGCAATAAAACGAATGATGATGAAACAGTGATGATTTATTTCATCACTGAATCACCATCTAGGCAATTACATCACTCTTCCATTTTCTTCTTTTTAATTAAATAATTCCTAAGATTATGAAACAGCAAAATACTTCAAGATATAGGAAAAGCAAGATCACTATGATCCCATATCTTAGATTTATACATGTCCAAGTAACCCATGATAATTGTAAGCTAGAATGAGTTTTATTATATTTTTTAAAATAACAATTTTCCTTTTTGTTCTGAAGATCTCTAAGAAATAACTTACAAAATATCAATTACTACAAATAATTGAAACTGCTTAAAACAGAAATTCAAAAACCAAAATTGAAGTTCATGGATTCTGATAATAAATATAAAGGACTAAGTAATAGTAGTATCTACAGCTATCCCTCAGATAATTCTGATTTTTATTGGTATGTGGTGTATTGTCTGAGCAGTGGAACATTTTAAAGCTCCCCAGGTAACTCTAATGTGCAGCTAAAGTTTAGAACCATTTTTCAATTACAATAAATAAATGAAAGAACAAGCAGATAAAATCCACTCAATGTGTATTATACCCATATATTAATATGGAATAAATTAACATCTTTATAGTTTTGAGTATTCCTAGCCAGGTTAACAGTGTCTCTTCCCAAGGTTTCAAATCTTTTGTGGCCCAGTAATTTTGTAGGTTTCTTCAAATATTTTATACTTTTTGTTGCTATTTTGAATTTAATTTCTTTTCCACACTATACAGGGTCCAGCAGAAGTAATACCCTTTTTTTATGAGCTGGTAATTTATACCAAATCTTTTATTACAAAATCATAAGCATGTATGGTTATGATTTTGTAATAAAGTCATTACTCAAGTTCAGGTGTTACTTCTGCCAGGCCCAGTATTTTTTAATTCATTACTACTATTAATAAGAAAACTGACATTTCTGGATCCCCACCACCACAGCCAGCCACTTCACAGAACTATAAATTCCAACAGTTTTCCAATTAACTTCCTTTGTTTTCTTTTCCAGTAAATAATGTCTGGAAGTCTTAGTTCATAGTTAAAAATGTAAGAACCACAGCAAAAGTAACTACCCCTCTCCCCCCATATATCTCTTAACCTTCATAAAGGCAGCTTTATATACCAATTTTAAAAATATTAAACAATCAAAAGTTTCAAGTTATCTTAGACAAGAACTCCATTTGAATTGTCCAAGTTCCACCCTAGTCTTTTGGTAACATCTTGTTTCTAAAGTAATAGGTTCTTCAGTGAAGTATCTACCACCTGTTAAAAATGTAATACTAGAAGAGGCGAAAACTCTTTTAAAAAAGAGAAAGAATACTATTTACAATTGAGAAGAGAGCCCAACTGTCAAAACATACTATGGCTCAGTTCTTCTTACTGAAAATCAATATTCTTTATCTCATCCTTACAGGTGAGTTTAAAACAAAAAAATCATCTAATTAATTCCTTACATGTACCCATGATATCTGATATCAGTGAGCTTTAGTATTTAACTGTTCATTATACTGGAAAAACCAATGAACTATGAACCAAAAGAGCTGGATTCTAATATCGCCTTAGGCACTGAATAAGAGATTTCACACAAGTAACAAAAGAAGAAGAAGAAAGGGGGAGAGGGGAGAGGAGGAGGAGAAACAGCAGCAAGCCTTACTTGTCTACAAATTAATTTTTAATCAAACTTCTGTCTTAATACAAATCAAGATTTTAAAATCTTGTGTTAACTGCTGAACTGAGACTTTACAGAAAATGTAAAAGGAAAGGGAGAGAAAAACAAGAAAGTGGGAAATGAAGAGGTAAAAACAAAACAGCAACAAACTATGTACACCCTTCCTGGGCAAATCTGTAAGTAGCAAAGCAAGCTATACCCTCTCCTATTGCATCTAAATCAAATGAACAATTATTCTGAGTGCCTACCATATGCAAAGAACAAGACAGTTCTTAATTTCAAAAATTCTACAGTTTAGTAAGCACAATAATGATCAGAGAATTCTAGGTAGGACTTTCAGTTAAACAGGATGATAAAGAAAAAAATACTTCAAAGTTCAGCAAATTAAATTTGGAGTTTTAGTAAATTGTACTCATTCCACGAATAAGAAGAGAGAAAGTTTTTTCCTCCTCTTTCCACTAGGATTTCTTTCATTGTGGCAAACCAACTTACACAATATGTATTATAGAAATTAACAGTGATAAAGGAGCACTGTAAATAGGTTCATATCTTAGGGAAAAAGAACAAGCTTTAATATTTTTCTTTTAAACTCATTTAAAGCTGGATTGAGAAGAACTGAAACTTCAAAATTCTGAATCACATTTAGAGAGAAGCCACAGTAATTTTTTAAAAATCTCTTCTAGAAATTAAATGTGCCCATTACTGAAAAAAGACTCAAAATGTATTATTCTATAATCTATAGTCTTAGCCAAGAAAGAAAAAAAAAAAACCTAACATTTACTCAACACCTACACATATGTTAATAATAAGCACATCCATATTTTACTCTTTTGTTTAATAATTTGAAATTTGTGAAGTGATCCATTTTACAAAGAAGTAAATTTAATCAGGGGCTAAACAATTTTCCCATGGTCTCACACTGTTTTTGTATAAATGCATGTTCTTCCCATTGTATTTTGCTACCTTCAGAAATAAATATTCTAGAAATAGTTCATTCATGTAGACTTTATTATGTATTTGGGAAAAGCCATTGATAAAATAAGAGAAAAACATTTAAAGTATATACTATTAAGCATAAAATATGCTCAAAATGATTCCTCAAATACTGAAGGAAATGAAAAGTAAAGCTGTGACTAATTCATGGTCTCAGTACAGACAGTTTCAAACAGGTTAGGCTTGCTAGAGAAACTCACTATGGTATATAAGAACAACTAAGCCATAGTTGAGGATTTTAGAAAATTAATTTGGAGAACCAGAACAGCCACACTGGGCGTTACAAATGGTCTTTCTTTAGAGATGGGAAGAATATGGACCTCAAGTTTTAAACAAGTCCCTTCTGTAGTCTTCCGCATTTAAACCATAGCCACATAAGCCAAGATTAATATTTCTTTAAGTACAATTATGATCAGGTAACTATTCAAAACCGTAAGGTTCACTGGCCAAGTTAAATCCGAAATCTTCAACCTAGTATTCAACACCCTTCACAATCAAGCCCCAGCCTGCCCCACTCTCTCTTTCCAGTTTTACCTCTTTCTGTAATGTTCCTTGTTATAGTCAAACCAGACTACTAGCTATTCCCCAGAATATGTTCAAGGTTTCCTCTCCTACTCTGAGCTCAATTATATTCTCCCTCTCTTGCTCATCTGAAATTTTATCAGTCCTTCAAAAAGCAGTCAGATGCTGGGTGATGAACACATAATACAACACACAGGCAATGTGTTGTAGAATTGTACACCTGGAACCTATTTAATTTTTACTAATCAATGTCACCCCAATAAATTTAACAATAAAAAGAAAAGCAGTCAGAGTTCAGTAGCCTTAGAGCCAGATATTGTGTTTCATCTTTAAATCCTCATACCACTTTATCTGTACCATTTTATGGCATTTACATTCTATATGTCTTATAAAGATTTGTGTACCTTATTCCCAACAGATCTGAAGGTTCCTGAAAACAAGAATATTTCCTACAACTTTGTACTCCCACAGCACCTACAAAAATCCTTGCATATACATGCCATCAATGTGCACTGAGCTGAATATGACCAGCAGTTAGAAGTGGCAGCAGCTTCTCAACTGCAATTTGATAATAATCAAACACTTAATTTTTCATATCTATATTAATTTTCACAGAAAACAGGAATCACACCCCACACATTAACTGCTTCACTAGACTCACAGTTTAAACTGACAAGCAAATGTTCTGGCCCATTTAGCTATAGCATATAATTATGAATTCTAAGTATTTAGCATGGCAGATCTTATTTATATGAAAACCTCAATCTCATAATAACATATAAAAATGATTTCTTCTTCTCTCACCAAGAAGCACAGTTGCTTAGTTTAGCCAATAAAAAATGATGACGTGTGCGTATTTTCATTATCAACAAAATTCAGATAAAAACGGCATCATTTCAAAAAGTACAGGGGCAGCTGTACAGTGCTGACAGCTATAAAGAAACCATTGTATAATATTTGAAAAATAAAGCTAGCAAAGCTCAACTGAAATACTACTGTGGGACTGGTTATCCCATTACATTTCTAACAAATTTTCTTTAGTATTTTTCAAAGCAGTTACAATTTGCTCACTACATTTAAGGCTTTATGCTTGATGTTACAGAGAAAAAACAATGAACCAGACCCTGGAATTAAGACATGTATCACAAGTTTTTAATACAAAATCCAACAGGAGTTCCCTGATGTAGTGGCTTAAGGCTTTGGCGCTGGCGCTGTCAGTGCTGCGGCCTGGGTTCAATTCCCAGGCAGGGAGCTACCCACATACCAAAAAGAAAAAAAAAAAAAAAAAAAAAAACCAACGAGATTAAGTACTCTAATAAAAATATTAACAAAGCGGTAAGAAAGTTAAAAAGGAAAAAGTGAAGGGACGGCTTGGAGAATGTAGCACTTGAATACTTGAAAAAGGCTGTGAACAGTAAGTGGAACTTCAAAAGGCAAAAAATGATAAGTTGGGGAGTTCCTTGGTGGTGTAGTGGTTAGGTTTTGGCACTGTCAATGCTGCGGCCTGGGTTCGATTCCCAGCCAGGGAACTCCCACATTAAAAAAAAAAAAAAGATAAGTACAGGCACAAAGGTCTGCAAGTAAAAATGTGTTAAGAAAAAAAGTCATATGTACAGATGCAGTAGAGGCTGTAGGGAATTATTTAATAGAAAAAGAGGGGAGAAAAAATAAGACAAGAAATTTTGTTGGTTCCTGAGAGTTCTTTATTGAAGTTTTTGGAAAGAGTGGCCTGATTTAATCTGGATTTTTCTAAGATAACTGTAGAAACAATGAAAGATAAACTGAGAAAGGAGAGACTGAAAGCAGAACCTAGTTGAAAAATTATTGCAACAGCAGGGAGGAAAATTGATGAGAGTCTAAAGATGCAACAGGAAAAGAAGGAACAGGTCAGATTCAGAATTTCCATGACTAAAGATGGAAGAGTAAAACTGAAATTAAATCCCCAGGTTTTCAGTCTAAGCACTATGGAAGCTAGTAAAATTAGTAATAATTTTCAATGACTTTAAAGTAGCAAACATTTGTTGCCTACTTACCGTTACAAAGTAGGATTAAAAGATAGAAGCACACAAAACTAACAATCTTTTTGAAGGAGAAAGCTATATTCCCAAGTTTACAAACACAAATATATATAATTCATGTATTATACATCTAAGGTATGTTTCTGTCAGAAAGAGAATTATAACTGATTGATAAGGAAGATAAAAACCAAACAAGAAAGGGATTTGGTACCAATGTAGTATGCTATGGAACAAGGAATAAGATTAACTCAAATACGTGGACTCAAAATTTAAAAGAGTACAGGAAAAACAAACCAAAAACACACATACATTTTTTTAATTAAAAAAAAAAAAAAGCAATGAAGCCTAGGGCCAAAAGGTTTAGTTGGGGGAACTGTATCTAGGAGCAACTGTAAAATGACTAGAAATTCAAGCTGGGCCTTATACCAAAAGTGGTAGGTCAGATTATTTGAGGGAGAGGGAGAAAGTCGATGATGGTATATAAATGTATTTGTCAGAGTGGAAATAGTTGAGCCCAGGCTGGAGGAGGCAGGGCCAACAGTAAGTATAACGGTAGAAGAGAAATCTGGTAATATGGGGAAAAGTCAAACTGCAAAGGGAAGTAAGCATCAGACTAAAGAGTAGGCAACAGGAAGACAAAGATTTTTAAATAAAATATTAATCAGTACAAAGAAGCAGTACACAGGATGGACTGCAGACTATTAAAGGAAACAAAATCAGAAGGGTATTACAACAATCTCTGAGTGAAAGGTAATGAACAAAGAATACAAAAATCATTTTGATTTTTTTCCCCAACTATTGTTTAAATTGACAACAAAAATAAAAAGAGGAAGATGGAAATAAGAAGTTACTGAGGTACAACAGATAGGATTTAGGAATCAACTGAATATGTAAGATGACTTCAAAGTTAAGCATAAGCCATCCATCAGATGCTAGCTATAGCTAGTCTTGTTTCAGGAGGCAGAAGAAATTAGTTTGGGACATATTTATCTTGAAGTACCTTCAGGATATCCACAAGTCAAACATCTGTCAAGCAAACAGAAATGCCAGAATGAACAGGGAACTCCGGGCAGAAAGAGATTTATTAGTCACCCTCATGGAGATGCCTGATGATGCTGGGAAAAAGAGAGAAGGCAGAGAACTGAAGTCTGGAGAACACCTAGTTTAGAAAGTCAAAGAAGAAGCAAAAGAGAAGGGGAGACAAGAGAGCATAAAGCACTTTTACATGCTTTCACGTTTCACAAGTCTGAGAGACTAAATAACCTTTATTGTGCCAAAAGGTCATAGTAAGAAGTGAAATACATGGAAAAATAAAAATCTAATCTAATCAAGGGGAGAAAAAGAGCATTAAAGAAAAACATTTGCAACATATGACAAAGGGTCAATGTGTTTAATATATAAAGGGTTCCTGTAAATCAATAAGAAAATAAAATATCCACCCCAAAAAATGGGTAAGATACAAATGGCGATTCAAAAGAACAAATGAAAATGACTAGCAAACAGAAAAATGTTGGCTCTCCAAGCTAATCAAAGAAACAAAAATTAAAATGATGTGTTACCTAAAATGTGGGGAAAATGAGCACTCATGTTCTTAAGAGTATACACAGGAACAATTGTTCTAAATGCCATTTTTGGTTACATAATAAGCATTTTATTAGAAAGTTTACACAGAATTTCCAAGATTGCGTGCAAAAAATAATCAGATCACTGTACAGTTTTTCACATAAAGGAGTGCCCTGTAGCTTTGTCTATAATGCTAAAAAGCCAGGAAAAAACCTAAATGTTGAACAACAGAAGACAGGTTAAGTAAATTATGGCATATCTATATAATGTATTTTTAGACAGCTTTTGAGAGAATACAGATTAATATTGAATGTGGAAAACTGTTAAATAAGGAATATAGTAAATAAAAGTTTCTAAACAGCACATATAATATAAACCTTTTTTTAGTCTGAGAAAACACACACCAAAAGTTTAATAATGGTTATATCTAAGTACTGGAGTGAAATATTTTGATACTGCCTAATCATTTTACAATGAACACATATTCTCTCACAGAGAAAATAGCTTTTAAAAGAAATAACAAAATGCAAAGAAGAATGTGTGCAAAAATATAAGTATAATAAGCAAATACAAAGTTATGTTACAAATAATAAAAATATGAACAAAGAATACAAAAATCATTTTGATTTTTTTCCCACTTATTGTTTAAATGAAACAAGCATAAAGAATTGAGGACAGTTCCATTTATGAAAATGGAAAGAAAGAAAAAGTTGATGCAAAGAAGAAAATAAAAAATTCACATCATAAAATCTTTATCATTTTGGAAGGAAGTAAGGTTACATCTCCTAAAAGCCAAGCGTTTCCAGACTGGGGTTAGAAACCTGAATTAGAATGAAAAAACAAGAGATAAAAATGAGTCAACTTTGGGATGAGAAAAGGATTAGGAAGCAACTAGCAGTACACACACACAGGTGGCTGGAAAACAAATATTTAACAGTTGTGACTTTTTTCCAAGGGTGTTAGGCAGGAACAGAAGTGGAAAAAAGTGAATGGTGACATTTACAAGTTGAGAATTGACCAGCTATAAAAAGCAAAGATCAAGAGGAGAACTATGCCGTGCCAGCGACCTAGAGTTTAGTACCAGAAAGACAACGAAAACTACCAATCTGGGAGGAGCAGGAGGTGACAATGAGGGCAAAAGCTTGTTCATCAAATGATGGACAACAGAAACACACTATACAGAAAGGCCCCTGAATCACCACCTCTGGCCACAGAGCTTAACACTGAGCTAGCTCTGGATGTCAAAGTTAAGTAACCTGGATCCATGCAGTGTTGTAGAGTGGAGTGAATGAAGGTCACTGGAGTTAGTGAACTGTAGTTCCAAATGTGGCCTTTCTCATCTGAAACAAATGTTAACTGTTACTTTAACCTGCTTGCACTTAATTTTTCTCCACTGCAAATACATCCTTTCTAGCCTTACTGGTATGAATTCGGCTGACTCTTGACCTCTCTCTGCACTTCATTCAAACACAAAATGAAAAAAATAAGGATATGGGAGATTGAATTAAATTAATAGTTCCCAATCCCTAATGCATATTAAAATAATGGGTAAAAAAAGAAAAGGTAACACTACCTAGTACTGAAACCCAGTAATTCTGATTTATTTGTTCAGGGTGGGATTCAGGCATCAGTATTGTTAAGCTCCTCAAGGAATTCTAATGTGCAGCCAAGATGAGAAACTGAAATATTTCTAAAGGTTGTCTCCCTTTTTAAACTTTCAAATTCTATGATTCTATATAATTCACTGCCGCTCTATTAATTTGTTAATATAACTTACTATCATACACCAGGCACTTTCACAAACATCTTAGTAAATCCTCACACCACTGTGAGGCAAATATTTCTGCATCCATTTCACAAATGAGTTCAGTGAAGCTTAGAAAAGTGAAGGGACTTGTTCAAGAGTCACAAGCTAGTAAAGAGCAGAGCTAGGTAGGATTCAGGTTTGTTTTTTGGTTCCAGTCCACCCTACATGCAACATGCTTTCTCTAGCACTCATGGCAACTACTTGAATGTCTTCAATCTCTTCTGACCTCCCAAATTGAGTACACCAGTCTGTGGTTTCTGGATTCAGTGCAGAGAAAGTTATCAGAGGTGGGGGGGCACAGATTTAACCCCAAATTCTATAATAATTTCATAAAAGAATTACAGAACACTTTTACCTACAGAGGTCTTACAACTTATAAAATAGCACTCTGAAAGCATATTTTGAAGTACATTTTATTCAGTTAAGGACATTGCTATTAAGCATCCAGCTGAAGTAAAAAACTGTTTCTCAAAGAGAAACATCAATAGAAAAGCAATTTTTATACACTTACCATTAAGCAAGACATTTTAAAACAAAAATCTAAGACAATTTTGACAAAACAATAACTGAGCTTTGCTCTATCAAAGAGCTTAAATGTATAAACATGACTGAAAATGTTCAGGCATTAACTCTATTTCCATCCAGTACAAATTCAACCACACATTAAGATTATAATTATTATCCTTTTGTAGACCCACACCTTCTTCTTTGTTGATTATACTTCAGTTTGTTATCTTCTTGGAAATTTCATAAACATTCAAGTCCTCTATCCCCAAGGCCAAAATTTAACTTACCATGGTAAATTCTCAAAAAATAAAAAACAGAGAACATTTAACTATTATGCCCATAGAAAGTGCAATTTAATAAGAAATTCATAAAATATATTTACAAGGAACATATGTGTACTTATCCATTCATACTTATCTTGAGCATCTGCTATGTTCAGGGATGGAAAAGCAAAATCAGACCCACAAAGCCTCTTGCAAAAGAGGTACCATGACAGGTCAATGTACCATTTACCCGGACACTGTGGGATAAGTGAATTATTCTTGGGGAGAAAAAGCAGATAGGATTAAGGAGAACTGGGCAGAAAAGTTTTCAAAGAGTATATTGGTTTAAGTGAGTATTTTTAAGATGAAAAATTTCAGTACAACAACCCTTGTTAATCCATTCTCTATTCTCTAGGTTATAAGTATTTTACACTGAGGAACTAAGTTAAAGTAAGAAAGAGCAGTGAAGACAGAGGAAACATGATGGTCACAGGAATGAAGAAGGCTTCAGAATCATAAGATCTGAGTTAAATACCAGTTTGGCTGCTAGATTTGTGAAGTCAGTTAAGTCACCTCATTTCTAGGTAATTCTTCATCCAGAAAAACAAATATATATAATAGCATTTACTTGATAGTGAAGCAAAGCAAAAAGGAATTTTTTTAAGGGAAACTGGCAATCAAATCTGAGCATGATATTTTTACCTAGAGAGTAAGAAGAGAAATTCTTCAAGGCACATTTTAGAGTTTATCTGATTTGTGGTTAAGAGTCCTGTCAGTTAATTTAACAGAATGCTAAAGCTAAGATGCCTCTATTTAAAAAACAAAAAACAACAACAACAAAAAAAACAGCAATTCATATTCATTTACTGGGGTAAGGCAAGCTGAATCTTTTTTAATGCTTTGGTCAGTGCACCAGTTTTATTTTTTGAGGCGATTACATGTGCTTTCCAAATAAGTAACTTAATACGATTCACCTCCAGTGCTTTCAGGACAAGAAGAGATTAAAAATAGAAGCCTTCGTTAATGCTGAATTAACCTGAGGACCCCGTAAGCTACCAGAGTACATAAAAAGTTAAATGCTCAAACATGGTAGGCATGCATCTTTAAGGAACTAGGGAGAAAAAAATACTTAGCAATGTCAAGATCACTTTCACCTTGTTCTTAAGAGAACAACACATGCCTCTCAAGTCTCTCAGTCTACGTTCCTGTCTAAATCTTTCTTTAATGAGGTTCTTCAGTCACGTACTGAAATACAAGAAGGCATTTATCAACTAACATACTTTGTGATCTATGAATTACAGAAAAGTGCGTCGTTATCCACAACCTTAATACTACTCATTTCCAGAGCACACACAAGTTGCTATCATGTACTAAGAGCACACAAGCTGTCGGCCTTCAATAAAATTTTTTAAAGGAAAATTAATTCGGTGAAACACCACAAACCTTTAAGACTCCAAAAACAAATAATGTGTAAGAGACACTGCTTCTATAAGTGCTAATTCTGCGGTGCCATTTTTTGCCCCAAGTCACATAAAAATAATGCTGTTTAAGTTACAATGTCCCTGATGCCCGGACTCTGCAAACTTTTGGAGAGAAAGATGTTGAGGCCCTCAGACGTCCTGACCACGACTGGAACCCTAGTCCTCAAGCCCTACAACTTCTAACCCAACCTTGGGGCTCCCTTGGTGTGTCCGCCCGAACCCCCGCCCCGCAGACCCGCGGACCGGCCCCACATTGGCGCGGACGCTACTGGCGGCCCTCGAGCCCGGCGGCGGGGGCAGCGTCCTGCGAGGGGCGCAACTCGCTCTGGGCGCCCGCAGGCTGGCCCCTACACGAGGGGAGAGGCCTGGGAGCGCCCCGTTTCTCAGACCCCAACATGGCGTCGACCGCCGCCGCCCTCGACGACGACACCTCCCCGCGCCGCGGACGGCCTGAAGACCGCGGGGAGAAGCGCCGAAAAGTTTCGCTTCTCCTCTCCCGGCCCGCCAGGGGTCGGCGGACAACCAACTCGGACTTCACTTACCCGGCCGGGCGCAGGCGGCGGCGAAAGTCCGACTCCTCCTAGTCCCGGGCGCCGGGCGCGGACCGTATCTACCCGCTCCCCTGCCCGGGTCTCCCCCGGTGTGTACTGCTACCGGCCCCGGGCAGCTGGCGAGTTCCGAACACAGTGAGCGGGCAGGCGGCCGGCACAGCCGCCCTCAGGTGACACCCCGCCCCTCCAGTCGAACCCCACTACCAGCGCCTGAGCTTGTCTCTCTCCTGCGCGCGCACAGGCGCGCCGCCGCCCACACGCCAGGCGCGAGCGCGCGAGCACGAGCACACCCATAGGCTCGCCCCCGCCCTTTCCTGCCAGTTTCCTCGCCCCGCCCATGCGGCCCCAAGCAACTCGCTCGAGAGGGCGGGACCGAGAGGAGGCCACACCCACCTAGGCAACTAGGCCTGGGATTGGTAGCGCGCCCGGGGGATAAACGGGAGATGTTTTACCTGGCCTGCTTGGCTCCGGCAAGGGTTTAAAAAAGATTGTTGTGATTACGAACTCCCTAGGCAGACTGAAAGAGTGTAAGGAAGGTGGCTTGCCCTCTCTCCCAACACCTACCAGCCCTTCGCAGAGAATCCAAGAACTTTCTGTAGCAGGGAAATTGGATTTAAATGCCTAAAGGCGTCTGGACGGACATTTGTTTGCTACTCCCACTTAGCTTGGAGATCCTGCTCGTTTGACCCGTCTTCCCTTTGCTTCCCCTTAAACTCTTAGATCTTAAAACCAAATGCGCGGCTGCTGCCCTTTATTTGTAAGTGTGTGGCTTTATTCCCTGCCTTAGAACTTTGGTCTTTCCAAAAGTTATCTCTGACGACGCAAAACCTCATCTAGGTACTTAACATACCTGGAAACTGTAATGAAGGTTAAACCTGCCCACCTCCCCGCCTTCTTTTCCGTTTGTACCAAGGCAATTGCTTGCCAAGCGCATTGGTGTGTGCATGGGGAGATGCGGGAGATTTCTAGGATGGACAAGGAATTGGTGGGGGGCAGCACACTCAAAACAAAATGTGTGTAGGTGGAAATTAGATTTGGGTAAATTTATTTTCCCCATTAATCTATTATTTCAGAGATATTTTACCTTTGATTACTCTTGAATTAGACCCGCTAGTAACCAAGCCGCACATAACTGAGAGAATATGAGCAGGTCTTGGTTTCCACCCGCCTTTTTGTCACCTTCGCTTGGGTCTGGCATTTCTACCCCTCCAGATCTTCAGATCCCTATCCTCTCCTGCATCATTGTCTCAGAACAAGCAAATCTTTTTTTTTCTTTTAATTAGTAACTACGAAAAAACTGGCAAGAATGAACTTTTTTAAATGAAAAATTTAAAGGACCACAATCACACAATTCTGTACATGTGTTAGCTATGTATTTATCTCTGTAGACAAGTACGGATGTCCCCAGGACTCTTCATCTCCAAAAATCACTTTAAATTTGGAGATTAGGAATTGCTGTTTCTCATTGGTTAAGGTCTATAGAGCAGTAGTCACCAAACATTTTTGGTTACTTACCAGTAAAAATGTTTGCCCTCTTCCCGCTTCCAATACACTTAATCTAGCTTACCCTAAAATGCATAGACTTAAAAGCTAAAACTCACTCAAATCCTGGTTTTGCCACCAACTACTTGTGTCCTTAGCCACATGCAAATATTGTCTTAGTTTCTTCATTTGTAAAATGAAGATAATTGAAGTATCTACCTAGCAATGTCATTATGAAGGTTAAATGAGTCAATATTTGTAAAGCAAAGTGCCTGGTACATGGTGAGTGCTACATTAGTGTTAAATAAAAATTATTATATGCAATACATACTAGTTAGATATATAATTTATATATACACTATAATTTTTATATAGCAGGTATACAAGGGCTGTCCAGAAAAAATCCAGCCATAAATGCCTCTATTTTTCATGTTACATGACTGGATACTTTCCGGACAGCCCTCGTATATACACAAAGTTCTATTATTCATAATATGTTAGGTACATTATAACACATACGAAATCAGAAACAATGATTTAACATGTGAGAGTGTGTGTGTGTGTGTGTGGTGTGTGTTTTCTTTCTTAACTTTGCATATTCTATACCATCCCTGGGCTGTGTGGACTGTTTATTTGGAGACCATTGATTTAGAGCTATGCTGACAAATACAGTAGCCACTAGTTACATATACTGTATTTTTCCATGTATAAAATGATACTTGAGTATAAAATTATTAGACCAAAAATTGGGGGTCGTCTTATACACGGGAGTAATGGGTCAATACTGATTTCTTAATGTTGGTTGGAAAAGTAGGGATCGTCTTATACATGGGGGCATCTTATACACGGGAAAATACTGTACTTATTTTAGAATTCAGTTCTTCAGTCACACCGACCACATTTCAAGTACTTAATAACCATATGAGTACTAAGCAGTGCATATATAAAATAGTTCCATCATTGCAGAAAGTTCTATTGAATAGCACTGACAAAGCTGATAAAAACAAAAAGGGAGACTCAGGCCATGGGAGCAACTCCTGATGCACACCTGCAACTGTGGTACCTGGTTGAAATCACATGATAAGATCTCTCTCTGAGCCTCACATCTCCTCTGTAAAATGATAAAAATAGGAATTACCTCATGGATGGCTGAGCAGAGGAAATGAGATAAGATATGTAAAGTCTCTGGCAGAGTGCCTAAAACATAGAGGAACTTGAAAATGTTAATAAAATTTGAGTTTAAATTAACCCAATTCTAAAAGCCTAAAAGGCAAAGATCTTGTTATTGTTCTTTACTGGGTAAGTTTATCAAAGATACCAATTTTGGAAAAGACAAGAGTCTGGTTAACTTTTAGTTGAAAACAGAGTATTCAGGGAAAATGACAAATACCTGGATTTTAATTACTCCTTGATTTCTCTGTCAACCCCCCTCCCCCATAGACCCTGGTCTTTTCCCAGTCATGTATATCTCAGTGAATTTCCATCTCATCCTCTTTTCTATCTCCTTCATCCAATCCCTGTGCCTCCATAATGTTGGATGATCTACCTCCAAAGCATTCTCCCTCTCTCTTCTCCCCTCCACAAAAGACCACACAGGATCATGTTACTTCTCTGCAGAAACCCTGCCATAGCTCCCCACTTGCCATAGGGTAGGAACATTTCTATTTCACTTAGAAACAAAATGCCAGCTCTTCACCAGGTCCTATGAGGCTCATCAAAATCCAGTCTCTGTCATCCTCTCCACTTTAAGTGATGCCAAGCTCCACCAAATTGCAGTCATGTGGAACTTCGGTCATTTTTAAAATATATCAAGCTCTTTTTCTGCCATGGGTCCCACTGCCCTGGCCACTTGTTTACGAAGACAGCCAAAAGCCCACCCCTCTCTGCTCTTTACACAGCTATGGTTCCTTGTCATCTTTCATGCCTCTGTGTCTAAGAGAGTACCACTGTTGTTCTAGGTCACAGCCCTATGTATTTCCCCACAGTTCTTCCAGATCTCCCTGAAAACTGTAAGCTTCATGAGGGCAGGCAGCTTCATTCTCCTTTCTATTCCAGGGTCTTAACAGAACAGGAGTGTATGCCAGCTTGTCAGTAGTCCGCTCAGTATTATTGCCACCCCTTTCTACATTCTCCTCTGCACTGTGGGTAGAAAGTCTAGAACTTGTACAGAGGACTTTTCCCTGAATGGATTCAGGTTAAATTTTGCCAGTGGAGACCCATTGTGAGATTCAAAAGGCAGATGAAAAGAAGAAACTATACTCTCCAGAATAGCTTAAGACAGGTAGCTCACATCTAGGGCTGTTTTCCCTAGACTTCTGAGAAACCTGGAAAAAAATCCTATTTTTAAAAGGGAAGTGGGCCCCAATAAGTCTAAAAATACAATAAAATATAAAAAATGAAACAAAAAAAAAACATTGTCACCTCAATAAGTCTAAAAATAAAACATACAATCAAACAAAGAAAAAAAATAAAATAAAATAAAAGTGAAGGCTGTATTCTTCCAAAGGGCAGTGGAAATGTTCCAAATTAAAAGAGTGAGTCATGACAACCAAATGCAATACCAAACCCTAGACTGAACCCTGTAATGGAAGGGGAGACTGCTACAAAGGACATTATTGGGTTAATTGAAAAAACTAGAATATGAACAGAAAATTAGATAAAAGCGTTGTATCAAAGTTAAATTTATGGTTCTGCTTATATAAAAGAATATCTTTATTCTTGGAAAATACACACTGAAGTAATTGGGGTAAAGGAACGTGATGTATATAATTTACCCTCAAATGATACAGAAAAAAAATTTCACATATAACATGTAATTTAAATATTATATATAAAAGAGAGAAAACACATACATAAATGATAAAGCAAATGGTATAAAATGTTAGTAGGTGAATCTAGCTAAAGAGTGTATGAGTGTTTTTGTATCAAGTATTTCTATACTTGAACACTGTAAGTTTGAAATTATCACCCCTCGCCCTTGGAAGTTAAAAAATATGTTATATAAAATAAAGTACTAAACTATAGAATAATGCAAGACAAACTAGGTTAGCTGTCTTAAATATCCAGTCACAAAATAAGTCTAGAGTGATAGCTACATTATTTTTAAAAAATACACTTTATACATTTTTCTAAATAAAAAGTGATTTTCCTCTTCTTGCAGAACACAAGACTCTCTCTGGATGTGAGAAAACAACCTATCATACAGAGGGTGTCTTCCTAAACATTTAAATACAGACATTTGTGGCTTTGCTGGCCATTGTGTCCTACAAACCAGTTGGGCACAATCACATTTGTTGCAGATCCTGGGCTGCAGGAAGTGGGAGCGGACACTATATACCCTATAAAAATTCATTATGTAAAGAGAATAATCCAAGTTATAACCACATCCCCACTTTTTTCTTTGAAGCAGGAAGGCCCTGGACTCATAGAAATACAGTTCAGTGCTGATTTATCATAGAGCCTTATAGTCAGCTCTTAGAAGATCATTTAGAAAAGTTTCCCAATTAAATGACATAGAAGATTCCCTTTAAATTATACAAAACAGTAAAATGATCAGTAATTGCCAGGTGTTGAGGGGGTGGAGGATGAACAGGTAGAGCATAGTCTTGTTCTGTGTTCTAAATAAAAATGAAATGATTCTGTATGATACTATATTAACGGTGGATACATGTCATTTTACATTTGTTAAAACTCCTGGAATATACAACACCACAAGTGAACCCTAATGTAAGCTACGAACTTTAGATAATATTGACATGTCAATGTAGGTTCACTGGTTGTAACAAATGTACCACTCTGGTGCAGTGGGGGAGGCTGTGCTTGTGTGGGGACAGAGGAATATGGGAACTCTGTGCTTCCCACTTAGTTTTGCTGTGAACCTAAAACTGCCCTAAAAAATAAACTCTATTCAAAAAGCAAAAGGAAACAATTATTGCATATATCTCTTGGAGAGGGTGGAATTTAAGCTTGGGGAGTTATTTGAAAAGCTTTTTTGGCAGGCATTTTAATGCATTTCTTGAAAGATTTATTGTAAATCATATTTCTCAGACTACTGCTCTTTTAACTATCTGTCAAGCTATCTTACCTTAGAATCATACTATGACATTTAAATTTGAACAGAGAAGCTTATCTATATTTTTTAAAATTAAATTTCCTTGGCAGAAATTTTATCTTGATCTCAGGAGTTTTAACATAAAAACATATTATACATCACGAATCCTGTGAATTTTCCCAACAGTGGATATAAATTGATCAGGACTTGCCTCACTCCAGACTAAGTTTATGTATTTCTAACAAGAACATTATTTATTTGTCATATTGGAAACTAATGAACTATTTTCATGCTCATCTCTGTCTTATCGTCAACATAAGGCTTAACGCCTTATACTAAAATAAATTCCAGGTACATTAGTGAATTACATGTAAAATATGTAAACTTTTGTATAAAACAGATATATAAAATACACAACTATATTAATATTTTTCTTTGATTACATTATCCATAATTCCTAGTTTTCTTTCTGTCTTTTACCAGTCTTCTAGAAAAAGTATGTAAGTTTTAATTTTTTTGAAAGGTACAATTATGGGTAAGTTTTTCAGTGAAGTAGATATCATATTCAAGTACTTATACTCAAAATGACACAATGGCTGCTTTATTCTGTAGACAATTCCCAATTTGCACAGAACTGTCCCTGCCAGTAGCGGAAAATTATACAACAAATGACTTATTACTCAACATTAACTCCTATAAATGACAAATAAAACAATAACTTCAACAAGCAGTTATTTTAAAAGCTTACCTTTTATAACACTAGCTCAAAGTAAGTATACAACCTGCAAAATTAGAACATTTTATTAAGTTGTTAAAAGTTGGTCTCAGATGAAATAAAATTCAACAGAAATTTTAAATCCAAATATTATCGAGAGAATCTATTTTCAAAAGCAATATATTTTTCTCAAATATTGGTGTACAAAAGTCATTTGTATAATACTTTTATGTAAAGAGAAGAAATTTAAGCATAATTTAATAATTTATTTTCAAATAAAAATAAACTTTAATAGTTTAGAGCCAGGTAAACCTGGATTCAAATTCTGATTCTGCAATTTATTAGCTGTATAATCTTGTAAAAATGGATTAACTGTTCTATGCTTCAATTTTCTTACTAGTAAAATTTGTAAAATGGGAAAAATAATTCCTACTCTCTAGGATTATAAAAATTTGGGATAATATAAGTAAAGCACATAGCAAATAGTAGGTGCCTGGCAAATAGTAGGTGCTCCATAAACAATGAGTGTAGTAGAAATAGTTGTTGTTGTAAGTGTTGTTGCTATTGAAATTATTAATAAAATATAAATTTTTACCACATATATGAAAAAGCAGGAAATAGTAAATGAAACTACAGCATGCCTGATTCGCAGTTCCTTGGCCAATTCTTGCAAAGGTGCTTCTCCCATACTAGTGCCTCTCTACTGACTGTACACTAAGTTGAGAACAAATAAGGAATGTTCACAAGCAGGAAAAACCCTGTGTAAACAAGCTGTCATTCAGTTGCAACCATCCAGTTGCACTCCTCACCTGTTCTCCCTCTAATTTTGTATAGAGCCAACCGCCCCTGACATCCATCCCCAGCTCAGATTCTACCCAAACCCACCCACATGTTTCTCCACTTCTGAGCTCAAGTTCAGCCACCAGCCCTGGTGGGTGTCAGGACAGGCAGGCGTGTCCAAGTAGAACAAGGCACCTGGTTCTAGAAGAAGGGCAAGGTGGATGGAACAAGAGCACCCTGGAGAAAAGGTCCAAACTTGCTGAGCAGTTGCCCTGCTCTACCTTAACTGGGCCTCGGCACGTACAATCACTGTTTATTGCATTATGACTCACATATGAGGAAACCTAAATTTGGAAATGAAAATGAGCGGCAAGGCAGCCAAAGCAGCTAAGAAACAGGGAACAGAGGCAAGAGATGTGGGCTCACAGCCAGAGACCACAGGACTTGGTGCAAAGGACTGTTTCTAAAGCTGGGGTCAAAACTCCTAAGGGTTGGAAAGAACATGTCAATCTGGAAAACACTGAATAGCTTTTTGAGGGTGACACAAAATTATGAATGGCCTCTTTCTGCCATGCAGCACCTTCTGCCCGCTTTCTCCAAGTACTAAACAATTGCCTGTTATTTTTTTTTCATGTCATCTCCAGCATATCTTCACCTTATTTTCTCCTAGCCTCTCCTTTTCTGCAAGGAGAAGCCTGATACACACTCCACTTTCCCAGTATGATGTCTATGCATGGAAATATAAATATGTACATCATGGATTTGAAGACTATAATAATCCATGGAAATCACTTGGGGATAAGGTTAAAGTGGAAAGAAAAGATAGAGTGAATTAGTCTTATTTATTTATATGTCAAGTCACTCTTTTATTCAAAAAATGTCTATTGATTGCTATGGGCTGGGTATTGTTTTTAGAGTTGGGGATGGCATGGGATATGGAGGGAAGACAGAAAAGGCCCATGTCTTCATTGAGTCTACATTCTAGCAAGAGGAGAAAAGACAGAGATGATAAACAAGATAATTGCAGACAGTGATGAGTGTAATAAAGGAAATAGACGTGGTAAGTACCATGATATCATTTAAGACTGTTGCAGGGTGTCCAACTTTTTCGCTTTTCTGGGCCACATTAGAAGAAGAATTGTCTTGGACCACACATAAAATAAACTAACACTAAAGATAGCTAGATGATGAACTAGAAAAAAAAGGTCTGTGCATAATTTTGCATAATTTTCTTAATCTTTTAAGAAAATTTACAAATTTGTGTTGGGCTGCATGCAAAGCAGTCCTGGGCCGCAAGTTGGACAAGCTTGGTTTAGGCTGAGAGGTACTTTAGCCCTATATTAATCAATCCCACCACCACTATTACTCTTCTTTGAGAAAGACAATTGATAGTCACTTCACCTCATGTAAATTTCTATGCAAATGCATCTTCAAGATAAGTATCCCTTTCTAAAGTCACCACCAGCTCCTTCCATCATCACAACTTGCAACCAGATTATTGCCCCTAAACTACTCTCCTATAAAAGTTCGGAACCATCACAGGGTGTTAAATGGAAAATGACTGGCTATTTTAGATAGGATGGTTCATACAGCCTCTCTAAGGAGATGACAATTCAATTGAAAAATGAGAGGCAACTTGGAAGACTAGGGGAAGGTGTTCTAGGCCAACGAAGGAACAAATGCAAAGGCCCAGTGGCAGAAAGAGTTCATGGTGAACTGAGACTATAAAGAAGATCAGTGTGGCCGAGGGAGGAGCAGCTATAAAGAGCTAAGTGAGTAGGCAAAGGCCAGAAGCATTCTGGCCTGAACCAGAAGGGCCTGTACTAAAGGGTTTAAACAGGAGAGTGATTCTATTTGATTGTAGTTTCAAGTGATTTACCATATTTTGTCATATGTAATGTACACTTTTTGCCCAAATTTGTGAGGGAAAAACAAGGATGCACATTATACATGGGTAGTACTAAGTCCATATCTTAAATGTTTTTAATTCTTTTATTTATGCTTATGAGTTTAAAGTGTAACTCTAGAAATAATTAATGATATCTGTATGCAAAATAATACCCTGAAAAACAATAATCAGGGGGTTTTTTATATTAAAAAATTTTATACATAAAATTTCTTATACCTTGCATCTGTTTTTGCATTTTGTAATTTTTGTTACATAAAATTTCTTGTACCACAATATGCTAAAAAAATGCTAGGGAGTTCTCTGGTGGTACAGTGGCTTAAGGCTCCGGTGCTATCAGTGCTGCGGCCTGGGTTCGACTCCCATCTAGAGAGCTACCCACATACAAAAAAAAAAGGCAAAAAAAAAAAAAAAAAAAAAAAAAAAAAAAAAAAAAAAAAAAAAAAAAAAAAAAAAAAAAAAAAAAAAGAAAAAAGACAAAAAAAAAAGGAAAAAAAATGCTAAAATTCCTTTATAATACCAAAAAAACAAATACCTAAATATAAATTCAAACTAAAAAATTAAAATGGAAGCTATTTTCCCTGAAAGTTTGGGCCAAAAAGGTGGGTGTGCATTATACATGGGAACACATTTATATACAGTAACTCAAAAATGGAAAGCAAAAGTAGAAGCAGGAAGATTTCTCAGCAGGTCATTGCAGTAGCTCAGAGAAAGACAATTTCTATGCAAATGCAGGGTGGCAGCTTTGGGAAGAAAGAGAAATGATGGACAAGTAAGGCATACTTTGAAGACAGAACAGATAGAACATGCTAACTGACTGCCAGAAGGTGAGAGAATGGAAAGAATAAAGAAGGACTCCTAGTTTTAGGCTTGATCAGTTTGGATGACTGTTGCCCCATTTACTGAGATAAATAAAGATGCCTGGGAAAGGAGCTGGTTTGAGACAATGAGAGGAGAATCAAGAATCATTTTACATATTTAATTAGAAATACCTGTTAGTGGTACCAAATAGTGCTGTCAAGTCTAGAGTAAGGAGAGACATTAGGACTGACAACTTAAATTTGGGCATTAGTCACAGAGAGATGGGGAATGAGAGTACAGTTAGGGATGCTCTCAAGAAATCTATTAAAATAAAACCTTTCAAAACCAAAGATCTAAAGATGAATTAATATAATCTCATAAAAAATAGTGCTTTATGCACAAAGATATTTATTGCAGCGTTATTTAGAATATAAATAAATGAGGAAACACTAAATGTCTGTTAGGGAGTAATTGATATTTTGTACAATGAAAAATTATTCAATAATTAAAAATCTTAGGGATGTAAAGTACAGTATGGGGAATATAGCCAATAATATTGTAATAACTACGGATAGTGCCAGGTGGGTATTAGACTTATCAGGGGGAACACTTTATAAATTATATAAATGTCTAACCACTATGCTGTATACCTGAAACTAATATCAAATAATATTGAATGTTAATTACAATTGAAAAATAAAAAAAGAAACCAAGAAAAAAAATCTTTACTAAGACTTCTTGATAAAAACAAGATATGTTTATATTATAATCCTAACTGGAAAAAACACTACCAACATGTGTACATGGCATGATAACAATATAAAAATATGTACAAAAGACAAAAAAAGGAATATCTGAAAGGTTAATCATACTCATTATTTTTTCTCAGTCTTTTCCATATTTCCTATAATTCCCATTTTATTAATAAGTTTAGGCTAGCTTATGCTAAAGTAACAAACAAACTCCAAAATTTCAATAGCTTGACACATAAAATTTGTTTCTTGTTCACCCAAAGTCTGCTGCAGGTCAGGTATAGTAGATAATAAAAGATGGCCAATATCATCAATACTTTACCTCCCTGTACCACATGTTACTCTCTGCATCAGGACTAGGAGTCTAATTCCCCTCCCTTGAAGCTGGACTGGACTTGGTGACTTGCCTTGCCCAATAGAATATAGCAGCAATGATGTCAAGACATCCAACGGCAACCGCACCTGTATTGCAGGCATTTGGACAGCCACCAGCTTCTCAAGAAAACAGTTCGAGTCAAAGGTGGCAGTTAAAAACAAGAAAAAACCTGGCAGTGGAGACAAAATAGAAAGTGACTTGCCATCAGCTCACACGAAGGAAAAGGAAGTTATTGTCAGGACCTCTAAGAAAGGCAGTTGTATAAAATTACCACCTTTTGACTTGCCTGCTGAGATTCTGTCACCCTGTGGTAAAAAAAAAAATTCTTCTTCACCATCTTTCCTTCTTTCCGACATTCGCAGCCATGAAGGTCGAGCTTTGCAGTTTCAGTGGGTACAAGATCTACCCCAGGGCACACCAGGCGCTACGCCAGGACCGATGGGAAGGTATTCCAATTTCTTAATGCAAAATGTGAGTCGGCATTCCTTTCCAAGAGGAATCCTAGACAGATAAACTGGACTGTCCTCTACAGAAGAAAGCACAAAAAGGGACAGTCGGAGGAAATTCAAAAGAAAAGAACCCGCCGTGCAGTCAAATTCCAGAGGGCCATCACTGGTGCATCTCTTGCTGATATAATGGCCAAGAGGAATCAGAAACGTGAAGTTAGGAAGGCTCACTGAGAACAGGCTATCAGGGCTGCCAAAGAAGCTAAAAAGGCTAAGTAAGCATCTAAAAAGACAGCAATGGCTGCTGCTAATGCACCCACAAAGGCAGCACCTAAGCAAAAGATTGTGAAGCCTGTGAAGGTTTCTGCTCCCCGAGTTGGTGGGAAATGCTAATCTGGCAGATAAAATTTTAAATAAATATCTGACTATAACTAAAAAAAAAAAAAATTCTCATAGGCAAGGAATGGCTGGCTACAGTGTTCTCAGGGTGTTTTGCGAAGTGGTCACAATCTGGGTACTGGATCAAGAACTGAACTTGCATTAAATTTGTGCAAACCACCAGTCACACACATGTCTCCCTGGGACCCCACCCCACCCAGCTAAGGCTACATCACTGAAGACACCCTCAACACTGGGTCAACCAGGCAGCTTGCACACCTAAAAAGACTTTCAACTTCTGAGCCTTTGGGAGGTAGCGATAGACCTAGGAGGTCCTGGGCTTGTTCCTAAGCTCCCACAGGCCCAATACTGGTGGAAGTTAGCCTCAGTTTACAGGCAAGGCCACCTCCACATATCTCCAGGTCTAGCACAGGCAGCAGCCAAACATATATAGCTCTGTGGCTTCTACCAGATAGCTGCAAGTCAATCAGAGGCAAGGCTGAAATTGGCTTGCACAGGACTCCCCTACAAGAGACATCAAAAGCAACAAACCCAGAAGCCAGCCTCAGGCTACACCAGAGCACTACATAGTTAACCTCACAACTGATACATCCAAACGGTGGTCTCAGCAGGCACAAAGCCCATGGGGAAAAGTACCCCCTAAACAGCAACTCAGACTTGGTGAGTAGAGCTAATCTGCACAGGCTGTCAGCCTGAGAGTCAATCCTACCCACTGACATGCCAAAAGTAATCAAGGCTGAACTACACCTGAAGAACACACACAACACACTCAAGGGACACTCCTAGTACAAAAGCACAGCAGATCAGAGAGATTGCACCATGGACTACACAGGACACATACTGCATAAGGCCACCAAGCAAAGACTCAGAGAGACATAAGAGATCTACCTATTACATGGAAGCAAACACAGAGAGGTAGCTAGATTGAGGAAACAGAGAAACATGTTCCAAATATTTGTATAAAAACAAGAGAAACCTCCAGAAATAGAATAAAATGAAATGGAGGCAATCAATATACAAAAAAAATAAAGAAATAAAAAAGAAAGAAAGAAAGAAAAAAGTTTAAAATACAGGTCCTAAGAATACTTAAGGAACTCAGTGAGAATTTCAACAGAGATAGTAAGCATAAAGAAGGACATAGAAACCATAAGAAAAAAACCAGTCAGAAATAAACAATACAATAACAGAAATGAAGACTACACTAGAAGGAATCAACAGCAGGTTAGATGAAACAGAAAATCAAATCAGTGATTGGGAAGACAAGATAGCAGAAAAAACCCAACTGGAAGAGTAAAAAGAAAAAAGAATTTAAAAAAAAAACAAGGATAGCCTGAGAGACCTCTGGGACAACATCAAGTGTAATAACATTCAGATCATAGGTATACCAGAAGGAGAAGGGAGGAAGCAAAGGATCAATAACCTATTTGAATAAATAATAACTGAAAACATTTCTAACCTGGTGAAGGAAATAGACACACAAAGCCCAGGAAGTACAGGGAGTCCCAACCAAGATGAACCCAAATAGGGCCACACAAGACACATCATAATCAAACGGACAAAGGTTAAAGACAAAGAGAGAATCCTAGAAGCATCAAGAGAAAAACAGCTAGTTACTTACAAGGGAGCTCCAATATGACTTTCAGTGGATTTCTCAACAGAAACTTTGCAGGCCAGAAAAGAGTGGCAGAAAATATTCAAAGTGATGAAAAACAAGGGCCTACAATGAAGACTACTCTACCCAGCAAGGCTATTATTTAAAATTGAAAGAGATAAAGAGCTTCCCAAACAAGAAAAAAGCTAAAGGAATTCAGCACTACCAAGCCAGGGTACAATCAATTCCCAAAGCACTTATTTATGCAGAAGAAACAAGAAAACAAGCAAACAAAAGAAGATAAAAAAAAACCTTGAGTAGCAACATGATGATAACAATGTAGCTATCAATAATCACTGTAAAAGTAAATGGACTAAATGCTTCAATCAAAACAAATAGGGTAGCTGAATGGTAAGTAAAGACTCAGGAATATGCTGTCTACAAAAGATCCACCTCAAATGAAAAGTCACACATAGACTGAAAGTAAAGGGATGAAAAACGACATTTCACACAAATGGGAACAAGAAAAAAGCTGCACTAGCAATGCTTACATCAGACAAAATAGACTTTAAAACAAAGACTGTAACAAAAGATAAAGAAGGACATTACATAATAATAAAGAGATCAATCAAACAAGAGGACATCACTCTAGTACACATTTATGCACCCAACAGAGGAGCACCTAAATATTTGTACATAAAGCAAATATTGACATAAGGCTGGGATCAACAGTAACACAATTATAGTGTTGCAGCAAGACAGGTAACCAAGAAAGTCAAATGGGCACTAGAAGAGTTGGAGAATCAGTTTTATTATGCCAGTGGGCTCAAAGGAGTTACAGTATCCAAATTCTGAGCCCTGACTAACAGACTTTTAGGACTCTTATAGGGTTGATGGGGGCTGGCTGATGCTATAAGCAAGCAGGGTTACAGAAGCTAAATACATACATTAGGCAACTGGTAGAGGAATGTGAAAGTGGGAGTTCACAGAATTTACATTAAACAGTCTACAGAATTTACATTAAACAGTTTTGTCAGTAATTTTCCATTTCAGTAGTAGGGGACATTAACACCCCACTGACACCAATGGACAGATCTTCCATACAAAAAATCAATACAGAAACAATGACCTTAAAGTGCCACACCAGACCTGATGAATTTATTTAGTATTTTTAGAGCATTTCATCCCAAAGTAGTGGAATGTACATTCTTTTCAAGTACACATGGAACATTTTCCAAGATAGACCACATGTTAGCCACAAAACCAGCTTCAATAAATTTAAGAAGATTGAAATCATGTCAAGAGTCTTTTCTGACCACAATGGTATGAAACTCGAAATCAATTACCAGAAAAATACAAAAGATCAATAACATCTAGAGCTGGTTGTTTGACAAGATAAACAAAATTGACCAACCTTTAGCCGAACTCATCAAGAAAAAAAGAGAGAAGACTCTCAAATAAATAAAATCAGAATGAAAGAGGAGAAGCTACAACAGACACCACAAAAATACAAGAAATTGTAAGAAAATACTTCGAGCAACTACATGCCAACAAATTGGACAGTCAGGAAGAAATGGATAAATTCCTAGAAACATAAAATCTTCAAAGGCTGAATCAAACAGACTAATTGCTAGCAATGAAATTGAATCAATAATCAATAAGCCCCCCAAAAATAGAAGTTCTGGAACAGATGGCTTCACTGGTGAATTTTACCAAATATTCAAAGAAGAATTAACACCTGTTCTCCTCAAGCTAGTCCAAAAAAATCCAAGCAAAGGAAAGGCTGCCAAGCTCATTTTATGAGACCACCATTACCCTGATTTGAAAATCAGACAAAGACATTACAAAAAAAGAAAACTATAGGCCAATATCACTAATGAACATAGATGCAAAAATTCTTACCAAAATATTAGCAAACAGAAATCAGCACTGCTTTAAAAAGATCATACACCACAATCAAGTGGGATTCATTCTTGGTATGCAAGTTAATATGATACACCACATAAATAAATGAAACATAAAAATTATATGGTCATATTAATAGATGCAGAAAATGTATTTGACAAAATCCAGCATCCATTTATGATAAAAAAAAAAAAACTCAGCAAAGTGGGAATAGAGGGAACATATCTCAATATAGTAAAGGCTATCTATGACAAACCCACAGCTAATAATCATACTCAATGGGGAAAAGCTTAAAGCACTTGCCTTAAGATCAGGAACAAGACAAGGATGCCCATTGTCAGCACTAATTATTCAACATAGTACTGGAGGTCCTAGCCACAGTGATTGGGAAAAAATAAATAAATAAAAGGCATCCAAATAGGAAAAGAAGAAGTAAAACTGTCGTTATTTGCAGATGACATGAGACTATATAAAAAGAACCCCAAAGAGTCCACTCCCAAACTATTAGAACTGATAAATGAATTTAGTAAAGTAGTAGCAGGATACAAAATTAATATTCAGAAATTGGTTGCATTCTTATACACCAATAACAAACTAGAAGAAAGAGAAATTAAGAAAACAATCTTATTTAAAATTGCACAAAATAAATAAAATACCTAGGAATAAATTTAACCAAGAAAGTAAAAGACCTGTACTCAGAAAATAAGACATTAAAGAAAGAAATTTAAAAAGATACAAACAAGTGGCAATATATACCATACTCATGAATAGAAAGAATTAGTGGGAGTTCCCTGATGGTGTAGTGGCTTAAGGCTTTGGCGCTGGCGCTGTGAGTGCTGCGGCCTGGGTTCGATTCCCAGTCAGGGAGCTACCCACATACCAAAAAGAAAAAAAAAAAAAAAAAAATTTAGTATAGTTAAAATGTCTACACTACCCAAAGCAATCTATAGATTCAATGCAATGTCTATCAAAGTACCAATTCCATTCTTAACAGAACTAGAAAAAAATAATTCTAAAATTTATGTGGAATTATAAAAGACCTAGAATAGCCACAGCAATCCTAAGAAAGAAGAACAAAGCTGGAGGAATCACACTACCAGATATCAAATAAGGCCACTGTTAATAAAACAACATGTTATTGACATAAAAAGTGACACATAGATCAATGAGACAGAATAGGGAGCCCAGAAATAAATCCATGACTATATTGCTTATTAATCTATGACAAAGGAAGCAACAATTTACCAAGGTAAAGACAGTCTATTCAATAAATAGTGCTGGGAAAACAGGACAGATACATGCAAAAAAATGAAATTGGACCCACCTTCTCACAACATATACAAAAATAAACTCAAAATGGATTAATGACTTAAATACAGGATCCAGCAGAAGTAACTCCTTTTTCTATAAACTGGTAATCTATACCAAATCTTTTATTACAAAATCATAAGCATGTATGTTTATGATTTTGTGATAAAATCATTAACTTAAGTCTGGGCGTTACGTATGCCGGACCCTGTATAAGACCCCAAACCATAAAACTTCTAGAAAGAAATATAGGAAGTAACTACTCAACATTACCCATGGTAATATTTTAAATGATATATCTCCTCAGGCAAGAGAAACAAAAGAAAAAATAAATGAATTGGACTACATCAAACTAAAATGTTTTCTCACAGCAAAAGAAACTATCAACAAAACAGAAAGACATCTTACTGAATGGGAGGAGATATTTGCCAACAATGAATCTAATAAAGGCTTAATACCCAATATTTATAAGAAACATACAACTCAACACAACAAACAAACAAACAACCCAATTAAAAAATGAACAGAGGACCTTAGTAGACATTTCTCCAAAGGGGACATACATACGGCCAATAGACATATGAAAAGATGCTCAACATCACTAATCATCAGAGAAATACACATTAAAACCACAATGAGATCAACAAAAAACAAATGTTGTTAAAGTGAGAGTGTGGAGAAAAGGGAACCCTTATGGCTGTTGGTGGGACTGCAAATTGGTGCACCTACTATGTAAAGCAGTGTGGAAGTTTCTCAAAAAAATTAAAAATTGAACTACTTTATGATCCAGCAATTCCACCCCTAGGTATTTATTGAAAGAAATCCAAAACCCTAACTCAAAAAAATATGTACACCCCTGTGTTCATTGCAGCATTATTCACAATAGCCAAGGTATGGAAACAACCAAAATGCCTATCAATAGATTACTGGATAATGAAATTGTGGTATTTTTACACAATAGAGTATAAAAATGAATGAAATCTTACCATTGTCAATAACGTGGATGGTAGTTGTCTTTCTCAATCTAATTTATTTTGCTTTGTTGCCAATAAGTTTTGGAGTGATTTGACACATACAAATTAGTAACCAGAACACCTGGCAACTCTCCAAGGCAGCCAACATCCATGCTTGCCAAATAAGTTAGACTGGGAAAGATAAATACCGTATGATCCCACTTACATGTGGAATCTAAAGAATGGAATAAATGACCAATTACAGCAGAAATAGACTCATCTAACAAACTAAGGTTTGTTAGATGGGATGGGTGAGAGAGGTGAAGGGGTTAGGAAATACAAATTGATAGTCACAAAATTGTCACTGGAATGTGAAATACAGCAAGGGGAATATAGACAATGATGCTTTAAAAACTATGCATGAGTTAACATAATATAGTCAGGCCTCATTATTCACAGATTCCATGTTTGTGAGTCTACCTACTTGATAAAATTTATTTGTGATCACCAAATCAAAAAAAAAAAAAGTAGTACATAGATAATGTCACTTAAAATGTATATACATTTTTGGGCACCATAAAAAAAAAAAAAAACAAAAAAAAAACTATGCATGGTGTCAGATGGACACTAGACCTATTGGAGGGAGGACTTCATAAATTACATGAATGTTTACCCACTGTGCTGTACAACTGAAAATAAAAATTTTAATTTCAATTTTAAAAAATACATCTAATGGCATAAGAAGCTTTTCAGTTCCTCCTGGGTCTCTTGGAATACACACTCTTGGGATGCTTCTTCTCAGAGCCCATGATTCATGTAGTAAGAAGCCCAAGCCACATAGGTGCTCCTTTGGCAGTTCTACAGACCAAGTTAACAACCAGCATCAATTCTAGTCAGATAAATGAGACATTTTGGATATCCAGCTCTGATGAGTTGTTAAATAACCGCAGCTCCAGCCAACAACCAACAGCAACAGTATGGGAGATCTCTAGTGAGAACTGACCTGCTGAACTACAACAGGACCACAGAGATAACAGTAAATTGTTGCTTGAATAGTAAATTGTTGCCAGAAACTTTTGGAGCAATTTGACACATAGAAGTTAGTAACCAGAGCATCTGACAACTCTCCAAGGCAGCCAACATCCATGCAGTGACTAAGGGATCCAGGCTGCTTTACTCTTGTGGCTCCACCATCTCAGACTCTGACCCCCCTTCCCCAGACAATCACTCTAAAGGGGAAGGGAGCGCTGAAAGTTTGCACAGGATTTTCACTGCCTCTGCTCAGAAAAGACACACATTGGGGGTTCCTCGGTGGTGTAGTGTCTAGGCTCTCAACACCGTGGCCTGGGTTCAATTCCCAGCCAGGGAACTACAACCCCCCCCCGCCCCCCCCCCAAAAAAAAAAGAAAAGAAAAGAAAAGACACACATCATTTTTATTCACAGCCTGTTGGGCAGCACTAGGCAAGCTAGGAAGTATAGTCTCTTGTGCATCTGGGGAGGAGAAAAAAATTGATATGCTGGTGAACATTGATAATGTCAACCATAGCCTTATGTTACTTTCACTTTTTAATTGTGAAATATTGGACTCACATAACCCCAGGGCTGCTGGCTGCCGTTTCAGAACCATAAAGGAAGCCTGCCCTCAGATGCAACTCATGCAATAGAAGCCAGAATAGTGAGCGGAAGAGAAACGAGACCGTCAGGCTTCATGCCGTCCAGCCTTATTTACAGCCTGAACAACTGTGGCCTTCTTAGGAGAGATGGTGAGTTCAATTTACTTTTTAAGTCAGTGTAAGTTGGGCTATCTGTTGATTTCCACCCAAAGACTCCTAATTCATCCTACCAACACCTGGATCTAGCCCCCTTGAGTCACTTGCCATTCTCTAAAATTCATGTGTTTTCATTTCAAAATATGTTTAAGCGCAGCCCACATGTATTGGGAATAATCGCCGTTACAAGCATGATCTGGGCCCTGCTGTCCTGGCTGAAGAACAGAATCACCATCTGCAGCATCTAGGAGAGCTTTAAAAGCTGAGAACTTTGCAGTTGTTGAGGAGTGTCATTCCGTAAGTGTTAACTTGCAGATAGCTGTAATTGTAGGGAGTAGCCTGGATAAATGATCATGGGCAGTTTAATGAAGTCCAAGCTTCTCTCAAAACTATCTGCTGAGCAATCAGTTTGGGCACCGCCGAGTATAAAAACCCTCATCGGAGGTCTCGGGGCTCCTGTATGGAAAACATGTGGATAGAAAAACCCCTGTTGAGTCAAAGTTATGCTTTTAACTTCCTGATGTGGTCATACGAATGGGGAAGTGTGTGTCCCTCTGAGTATGTGCAGCACAGCTCCAACCTGTGTGGCTGAGTTAACTGGAAAATGGTTTCAAGATAACATAAAAGGCGAAAACAGAAATATTTTCAATCAGGGGAGCCAAACTCTCCCCTCCCTTTGTATTACAATTCTCTCTTCCTCTCACCACATTTAAACAGCTAGAGAAGCCTCCAAGAAAAGTGATATAACAACATTTAAAAGTTGCCAAGAGACCTTCCAGAAATACTGTAGTAAGTGAAATATTTTGTCTTCTCAGTCATACCAATCCATCTTTTCTTGGGTCACTATATATATTTTTCCTCCCTCCTTCAGCCCTGTTGGTGTTGACAGAAACTGAGTTGTGTTCAACATGAACTTTTTGGACTTCAGTAGCAATGATGGATAAAACAGATCTATTAAACATAAAAGAATTTTGAAGAATTGGCAGTTTGGCAGAATGGTCATACAATTTGATAAGCCCTTCAAATGCAAGCCTATCTTGATAAATACTTTTGTTGATCTCAGTAGGGCATTTTTATTAGCTAATTTGTAATTTCAGATCTATTATAAGTTGAGCACTAGGGTCAAAGTTAGTTTTATAAATCTTCATGAAATATTAATGAAAATCACATCTGCCTTTTTTGTTGATGGTGTTATTTTGGCCTCACAGGAAAAAATAAATAATGTAGGGGAAGATAACATAACTGTCACCTGCATACACTGAATAAAAGAATGCAACTATGGAAGAGTGGTAGAAAATACATATAGAAAGTAGGCAAATGACTCGTAAGTACAAGCCCTGAAATAGCTCAGCTTTGTATATGTGCAGCAGATCTGCCAATGACTAACTAATGTCATAGAATGATGGTTCACTTGGGACTAGATTTATTTAAAGTACACCTACATACATAGTATCAGAACTGCCACTGAATTGTGGCAAACACAGCTATCAACATACAGGGCCAAAGGCAAGGTCAGCCACTGCTCAATGCCACAGCACCAGCTGCGCTTTCTTTAATAAGGCCTCGCTTACTTTATCCCGAAAGCTCAGTGGTTAAGACCCGGGGGCAACGCCTCTGGCAGAGGCTGAGGTAGGGTCCCCTTTCTCCTCTTTTGCAAGCTGCAGACTCCTGAGGGCTCATTTTCTCTCTGGCTTCACTTCTCCCCTCCGGCGCTGAAGACACAGGTTTGCTTGCTCTACCTGGCCTTTGCTCCTCCCTCACAGAAGCACAGGTGTCCTTTCCCTGCCAAGGCTTACTGTGGATCAACTCAGGGAAGCAGGCAGGGAAAGAACAGCAAATGTGGGGAAGCCTCAGGGTTCGAGAAATCTTACCAGGCTCTCACCTTCCGGGTCCTGGCCAAAGTCCCCGTCTCCCCCCTATGCCTGGGCCTCTGCCTACTCTGAGTTGATGGCATCATGGAGCATGGAGCTCACCTCCCCGGGGCACTTGATTTACCACCTATCAGGCACATTACTGAACCCCTTTAAACTCAGTTTCCTCACCTATCAGGTTGTGGTGAGGTTTAAGAAAGACACAGTTCCCAGTACACAGTAAGAAGTAACATGAGGAATCTTGCCAATATCTGGGAGCCACGATCCAGCACCTAGAGGGGTGATGCTTGGCACAGAAGGGGCCTCCTGGACTTTGCTCCATCACTGCAGCTGGCATCCATTCCGATGGCTCAGCACTTGTGCCATCCTGGTTGCTAAACATTTTTCATCTTAATACTGGTTGTACTATGTGTATCAAAAGCGAAGTCACACAGAGAAGTGTGTGCTATTGGGTCATTAAAGCACAGGAGGGGTGAGACAGGAATCACAAGCTGAAGCATAGAGGGATGGGAGCGTGCAGGATGGCAAGGTGTCTTTTGTCCGTCACACAATAGGCAAACTGGATCCTACTGGCTTATGACAAAACAGACAAGTGAAGGGAGATTATTGTATCAGTTATCTGTGGTTGCCATAACAATGCCACAAACTGGGCTTAAAAACAAAAGAAATCTATTCTTTCACAATTTGGAAGGCCCGATGTCTGAACTCCCTCTGAAGGTGTTGACAGGACCATGCTCCCTCTGAAAACTCTAGGAGAGAATCCTTCCTTGCCTCTTCCAATGTCTGGTGGCTCCAGGCATTCATTGGCTTATGGCAACATAATTCCAGGCTCTGCCTCTGTCTTTACATGGTCTTGCCCCTGTGAGTCTGTGCCTCAAATCTCCCTCTATTTTTCTCTTAAACAAACATACTATCATTGGAGTTAGGGCCCACTGTCAGTCCAGGATGATCTCGTCTTGAGATCTATAATGCAATTACATCTGAAAAGAACATTTTTAAAAATAAGATCACATTCACAGCTTCTGGAGGTTAAGACTTGAATATATCTTTGGGGGACCACTATTCGGTACTATTAACCCAATACAATTACGTATAAAAGCACAGGCCTTTGCACACAGAGGACACTGATAAGTACTGTGGTTGATACATGTCTTCATGATGCTTGATGATTTTTCAGAAGATTAATTCTATGACATTGAAAAGTATAATGTGGGGAGCCTGAGTAGTTACCTAGAAATGTTCCCCAGCACCATTCTGCTGGTCTGGTTCCAGGGCAAAGTCTGTCTTTTTCAGCTTCTAGAGGCTGCCACATTCCTTGGCTCACAGCCCCCAACCTCACTCCCACACTGCTCTTGTCATCACATCTTCCTTCTCTAACTCTGGCCTATTTGCCTCCCTTTTATAAGGACTCTCATTATTACGTTGAGCCCCCCCCCCCCACCCCCAGATAATCCGAAATAATCTTCCCATCTCAAGATCCTTACTTTAGGGAGTTCCCTGGTGGTGTAGTGGCTTAAGGCTTCGGCGCTGGCACTGTCAACGCAGTGGCCTGGGTTCAATTCCCAGCCAGGGAACTACCCGCAAAAAAAAAAAAAAAAAAAAAATCTTTACTTTAATCACATCTACAAAATCTCTTTTGCTGTGAAAGATAACATAATCAGATCCCAGGGATTAGGATGTGGACATCTTTGAGGGCCATTATTCCATTGACCATAGTTGGAAACTTGTGTTTCATTCTAAGAGCAGAGTAGGATTTGTTGAAGGGTGTTAAGCAAGATGGTGAAACCAGCAGAATCAAGATGACAAAGCAAAGGAAGGATCATTCTGGATAGCAGGGACAAAAAGTGAGCCATGGCCAAAGGATTTAAAAGTTAACATAGAAGTCCCCTATGTAATATTTTTAACTTATGAAATATCTGGACATGTGTAAAATAACTGGTATATAATTTTTTTTCGTAGTCTGGTTTTGGTCTTTCTCAATTATTCCTTTGAGGTTTTTATGAAGCTCTGAGTTTCCAGGACACCTTTGGTTATTGTTATAGGTAAAAAGCTAGACAAGGTAAACAAAGGATGACTATGTTTATCAGGAGTCTATGCTCACAACGAGTAGGCCAGGTGTACGTGCACATGGAGGAATGTTGCAGGCACAGTTCCACAACACCTTTCCAAAGCATTACGCAGTAGAGAAAGATACTAGAACCAATTCAAGAATAAGGAAATTACCAAATGGCAATAGGAAGCAATATCATAAACGTATCAGAAATCTAAGACTATGGACTATGTTGATTCCTGGAAAGGCTTTATCCACAACACTAAGTAGGAGTACACAGAGTTATTCATACTGATTACATGTTATTTAAAGAATAATAAATTAATAAAGGTTTGAGTAGAGTTTTAAGTTTTGTATGAAGTTCTTGACGTTTATTCAAACATGCGTGTACTTCTGGCAACAGCTTCCTGTCTCTGCTCTTGCACAGAGTTGCTCAGAACTGCCCAGAATGCCCTCCACTGACCACTTAGGCTTGCCTCTTCCTGCTCCTGTCTTCCCTGGGTTTCTGATCCCATTCCTTCTGGCTTCGGTTCTCTTTGCATACCTTATTGCTACCTTGTTTGGGTGACCTGTTAGAACAAAATCCCCGAGTTCTTGGCTTCCCTTTCGGAGCTGTGGATGAGAAGCTTAGACTCCTAGCCCAGGTCACTTAGGGTCAGACAAGCCAGGCCAGGCCAGCCCCGCAAGCTTTACCTCCGAGGAGGGGATCAGAAAGGTGGGATATTTATTCCTTTCTAGAAACACATTGTTTGAAAAAGTTACAAGTTATTTACCAATCAGCATAAGAAAAACTGCATTCAGTCAGAATTTTCACAGCAACAAAAATCTTAGAGCTGAACATCGGGATCCAGAAATGATGCTCTCCAATGACTCCTTGATGGAGAAAAACAAGCATGTCCTTCAAGAGACCGGAAGAAAACACAGTCCTGATGTATAATTATCCATTATATCAAACTATACAGTATAGGGTTGGGAGAGGGCAGAATGGCATAACAATTTTAAAACACAGATTCTGGACCCAGATTTTCTGGGCTCAAACCCCATCTCTGCCATTTAATGCCTACTGCTTTTGGGTAAGTGACTTAACTGCTCTTTATCTTTGTTTCTACATCTGCTTGGTCTGGATAATAACAGTACCTACCTTATCGGGTTGTTTTGAATATTAAATAAATAAATATTTTAAAAGCACTTTGAACAGTGCCTGGAATGCAGCAAGCATTCAATGTGTGTTAACTGCCACCATTTTTGCTGGAATGTGTCCAACACTATATATCACTGATATTGGAAACAACTTATATGGCCCATCTGGCTTCTTAAGCAAGTGGGTCCCATGAGCCATAAGGGTGAAACTCAAGAAATCAATCACTTAGTTAGCTCCTGCTCTGTTAATCCATTTAGTTAGTTTATAGCCTAAATCACTTCATAGTTTTTGTTTTCTCTTTGTTTAATGATTCCACTTTGTTCCTTTTCTTTGGGTTACACAAACCTTGTTAACGCAGTTAATTAGCAAAAGCACTACCCAAAAGGAGTTATTTCTTAGTCCTCAGGCAAGTGAGCGCAGGAATCCATGTTCTGAATCCAAGATAATGTTATCTTAAAGTAGACCAAGGCCTGGAAGCAATTTCTCAAGCCCACCTGACCAATGCCCTCCCTCTACCCCCATACTCTCTTTACCCTCCCACCCCTACCTCAGTCTTTCTTTGTTCTTCTCCCAACCTGCACCTACAAAACCTTTTGGCCTTGCTAGAATTGGGGGAGGTAGTCTTTAAGACAAGAGTCCACTTCCTTCTCTGAATGCCAGCATTTTAAATAAACTTACTTTTCTTTCCATCAAACTTGTCTCTGATTTTTAGAGGTGGCAAGCAGCACCTGTACCTAGTAACAAGCTGACACTCACAGAGCAATGAAACTGTATCTGTTGATATAGGGCTCTGCAAAGCTTTCTTGGTGGTTGCTGGGTAGGAGGCTGGAGCATGTTCTGTCTAGTATATGGTTGGTGAGGCAAGATGCTAATGAGACCACAGTTATAGAGTTGAATGCACTCATTCATTCTTTTTTATGACCCCAAACTGAAGTCTTTTCTTCTCTAAACATCTCTCAGGTATATGACAACCAGTCCTAAGAATACCTGGTCACCATTATTGGCTATTTTTGCACTAAGGGCACTATTATTGGAGTAATTGCCACAGCTCCATGGGCAACATTTATGTCATTAGGATTCCCTTCCTGAATTAATAAGAATGTATCTTACCACCATACACAGAATTGGATAAAGGTAATTCAAAGAAGACAGAAAGGAAAAGGACAAACTAATACACAACTTCAAATTGTTTGGAAGTGTAGCAAAATATTCCATAAAAAGAGGCAGAGATAGACCTACCTGATAACCTTGGAAAAGTTACTTTCACCTCATCAATTGGAGTTTCAGTTTCCTTATCAGCAAAGTGGAGCGGGTGACAGATAGGGACCTAGATCAGCTTTATTGGAAGAGCAAATTCTTTCTTACATGAAACACCCAGAACCTCACATGACACATTAGAAACAAAATCCTAGAGGATCTGCAATGAGGAATGTCTCATTTACTGTGCTACCAGGGCATCAGTAGCAGCTCACCTGGCTCAGACAAAGGTTTCCTCCTCAAGTCTCACACAACACTACCTCTCCTCAGCCCCTCTGCCCCTCTCTATGCCCTTGGATCTAGGTGTTATGTCTATTTTGCTATTCATATATGAATACGAATATTTATGCATAAGCTTGGAGGCTGAGAGAGGAGAGCCCCTAAGTTTTCCTTATTGGTCTGGGATTCATCTCAAGCCTCCATTCAATTCTTCTGTGTCCTTTATCTTGATACCACCTGAGTGATGGTCTCTGGTATCATTTAATGTCCTTTCTTGGTTAATCTCACTGCATTCCCTCTCAGGCATTCCCTGTCCCCACCCCAACCCCCACTACCACTCCAGAGAATTGCCTCCATGCTACTGGATTTCCTTCTCTACAGAAAACAGTATAGTGGTTCCTCTACAGTGGCAGCACCATGCTACATTCCTATCATGTACAAGAGTTCCCCTTTCTTCACACCCACACCCACACCAACATTTGTTTTTGTTTTTTTGTGTTTTTTAAATAGCCATCCTAATGAATGTGAAATGCCAGTAGGTCATTTGGGTGGGAGGGCCTGCCAACACAACCACACCAGACACTTGCCTCCGGGACGGGTTAATACACCGTCAGGGAGCATCCTTCCTCCCCCACTCCAGGTGTCCACATCTACTGGTGCTATCCAAGCTCCTAGGTTACCAACGATTTCAGGGCATTTGATTATTGCCTCCCAAGCTCCTCTTTCTCCTGAAAGTAGGCTCCAACTGTCCCATACATTATGGACTTCCTTGATGACTTCCTTGATACCTTGAAAAAAATGCAATAACCCGTATTTACACTTGAAAAAAATACTTTCTTATAACAGCTTTATTGAGGTATGATTTATACGCCATAAAAATTGACCCTTTTAAAGTAACCATATTTTTAAAGTCAACTTTCTGGTTTCTTTGGGTGATTAACATGGTTGCTCTAAATTCATGGTTACTTTTTGGAAGGGAAGTATTTTGTGATAGATCCACAGTATGCTGTCCCTCAGCTGACCATCTGTTTACAGGCATGGCCAGCTGTTTCGGTCAGGCTCTTTTGATTGATTAAAACAAAGACTCAGGTCCTTAGAAAAATGGCATTTATGATAAAAATCTTTGTGAACAGAAAATAGAGAACCATTGGGAATCTATACAACTTTTTTTTTTCTTTTTCTTGGGCTACACTATCTCTGTCTCTCTGTTTCTCATAACTTCATTGCTTCTCTGTGTGCCTCTGTTTCACTCAAAATTTGAATTGCTCTTACTGTTCATGGCCCCAATTCGAACTCATCTTTCCTCATTCTAGGCATTCTTTCCTGTCCTTTCCCACCACTAAACTTCATTCTCTCTGAGGAATTCCAACTGGCCCAGCTTATCTTTTCCACCTGGGCCACATAGTAAGTGCTGACCAGGCAGTGAATGCTGTTCTGGGATTAGGTGCCCCACTTGGCCCATTTTACTTTGTAGGAGGGGACTGAGGTCACATAACAAAGAAACACACTTGTCTGAGTGATGTGAAGAGGGCCTGATGGCTACTGCACACACAAAGAGGAGCCTAAGCTTAGGAAACATGAATCATTTACGACTGGCTATAATAACTCCTTTTGCTCCAGGGCAGACATTTTTTTATTATACTGGACTATAAGCATCCCTGCACTTTGCTCTGCAGAGAGATAGTATATCTATCTTCCAAGGCTATTCACTATATGAACATCCTTAGATGAGGTTAAGAAAGATAATCCAGAATAAAGAGAAGTCAGTAGGCCTGCTTATAACCCCACACAAGAAAGAACCATAGCGAATTCTCTCCCAATAGTAGTTATCAGCAAATTTCCCTTTCTCACCTTTTTGTATAAACAGTATGAGGATCATAGCATTCTATTGTGATCTCATATTCATAAATATTTTTGGCATAGTGATTATGAATATAATGAACCACTGCAGCAATGCTTAAATGTAAAAGTAAGATGCCTGTTGTTATTTCATTCTTTTAAGAGTCATAGAAATAGACCAGCCTTTGCCTGGGCCTTTCTAGGCTCTACTTGGTAAGTGTTGACTAGCCTCACCTAAAAGAGTACAAACAGGTGTCCACCTCATTGAACCAGGCTACCCAGAATGGCAGAGAAGGCATCCATCACAGTGGGTCTAGCATCGGGGGTTACAAATTTAAATGCCTGTGCTGGCCAGTTGTAATAACTGGGAGTAGTGGGGACCTCAGCAAATAGGAGAGACTATGCTCTATCTGATGTTGGCGGCCACTACTCAGCTCCAACTAATCATTTCCATATGAGAATGAAGGTCGCAAATTGCTTGATTTTTTTCTCACAAAAGGACTTGGAAATGGAATTTTTATTGATATCACCCACTCCTTTGATGTTGGCGAGTAATTCAAACTTAAAATAGCACAAGTGCCCAGGAAATAACTCAAAAGAGCAATGGCTGGAACTGAGGGAGCCTCATGAAGGCAGGAGCCAGCTCTGATAGACACCTGAGCTCCTCCTTCAAGGGGTTGGCTAAGTCTTGGCCTTAATGGGTAAACCCAATTGGTTGAGAACAAAAGGCTAGGAAATGTGAAAGGGGTTCTACTAGAATCACATTATGTCCTCTTGCCCCACCCTCACTTATTCTTCCCCAGGGGAGGAAGAATAGTTTATTTGGAGGGGAGGGTTAGAAAAAGGAACTGCACTTGTTTGAATCAGCTCACTCCTTTCCTTCTCTTTGAGATTCGTCTACCTACAAAGAACACAAAAAGCTAAATATAAGGTGATGGAAAGAGAAGTCACATTAGGTGGTGAACTTATTATACATCAAGTTGACAATGCACTGTAGAATTGTATGCCTGACATCCTTGCTAACAGATGTCACCCCAATAAGTCTAACAATAAAAATGAATTTAAAAAAAAAAAGAACACAAGATTTGCTCTACACCTTGGTGTCTATGCCATAAGTTTTACAACAGCCAAATCACATGCTCGGGGTTGGGGGAAACAGAATTCGTGGGCTATTTAGCACTACCAGCGACTGTGTCAGCCCCTAAATGTCACCCAATATCAACCTTTCTCAGTAATAAAGCTGACACATTATTCTCCATCCCCTGACTCTTGAGTCTATTTCTCAATTATTTCCATATTTGGGCAGGAATAAAGATGTGGCATTTATGTATCCCTTCCAACTCAAATGAGTATTATTTTCACTTTATAGATAACACGAGGGAGGTCATTGGATGAGATCTCTCTGGTCCCACACTTTCTGCTCCTAACAACCACCAGTGTTATTTTTGCCTTCTTATCAGCCATTCCTCCTTCTCTTGGCATCAATAAATTTAATTACCAATAGCTGGAATGTTCTCTGTATATTTGATAGGGGTGAGGTTCACTTACCCCTACATCCAGGGGTAGGATAACTCTAGGCTTTCCAATCAGAGCAACAGAGCCACCTGGATACTGTGATTGGTTCAGAAATAAACATGTGATACAAGTTTGACAAACTAGACACTGGTTACAATATTGAGGGAGGGAAGTACTCTCTTCCCACTGAGGTCACCAAAAGGAAGGGATAAGAACCTGGAGCTGCTGGCTGCCATCTTGCCACCATAAGAAGAGCACGTGTAGAGCCTAAAGAGAGAAATGGAATGTAAAGGTGGTGTGTCAGTTACCAACTGATTATCTCTTACTTCAAACTTACCCTTTATTGTCTGCTTTGCAAAAATGCAGTGGGCCCTTAAATATTTTTTCTTTGCTAGTTGTCATGATGTTACCTTTTGTCAGGAGAGGGTGCTGTGAACACGCCAAGAAAAAGGGTTTGGCTCCTGGTTCCAGTGTGCCTGCTGGAAATGTAGCCAGTTCTTCAATGTCTGGTTTTTGCACCATCAATGGCTTCTCTAGCATCTAACTCCGTTATTGCCAGGAGCAGCTAGTGGCCAACAGCTGCACCTCCCTCAGGTACACTTTCTCACAAACAGCTTTCCCCAGCATCCTAAAGGATGAATTCCCAGCACGTTTCAGGGAATAGGCTTCCAGCAAGTTACACTGAAATGGCAGGCAAAACAGTGATTTGTCTGTCAATCAATGAGACACAACTGTGCTCTCTCCAAAAAGTTCGGGATCTCAACTCAGATGAGGGGATAGGGGTATCTGACTCTGTCTTGGGTGTTTTATCTTGGCCCCAAGAGGAGTATTGTCCTTCATATCTGCTATTCCTGAATAATTTACAACTCTTTTTACTTCTTGCTAGCCAATCCCTCATTACTCCAATCCTTTGTTATACTGAATAATTTTTTAGATTAAATTTTTTCTGTTCAAATGATCATGTGGCTTCTTTCTTCCTAATAGGACTCTGAATGACACCGATGGCAAGTGAGACCAGGTCCTGATGTCATTGGCTGGGCCAGAAGCCACTTCTTCCTCTGGACTTTTCAGTTACATGAACCAATACTATTTTTTCATTACTTCAGTCATTTTGAGTTGGTTTTCTGCCTCTGGCAGAATCTCGATTACATAAGCCCAAAAGGAGAAGGAACAATTAAAGGAACAAGAAACGTTTACCCATAAAAAAAGTCATCTTCTTAGGAGGCAGTATGAGAATGATTTACATTTTGATCATGTAAAAGAAGAATTTGAATGTTATAATCAATTTGAATTGTATGACCATAATATGATTCGTCATCTTCATCTGATGATCAAATTAGGACCAACAGGTAAAAGTTATAGAGGGTCAAAAATTCTAGTTCACACAATGAGAAAGAAGTTTCCAGTATTCAGTGTTCAAAAGTGGAATGAAAGAAACTGAGGTACATGTACACAATGGAATATTACTCAGCCATAAGAAAAGATGAAATAGGGCCATTTATGATACCATAAATGGGCCTTGAGACCATCATGCTAAGTGAAATAAGCCAGACAGAAAAAAACCAAGGACCATATGACTTCACTCATTTGTGAAACACAAAGCTAAAAGCAACAAAGAAACAAAAATTCATGGACACAATAGTTTAGTGGTTAGTGGTTATCTGAGCATATGGGAGGGGGTGGGAGAGGAGGGAGGGGAAGTCAAATACATGATGGAAAGAGAACTGACTCTGAGTGATGAACACGTAACACAACACATAGACAATGCACTGTAGAATTGTACACCTGGAACCTATGTAATTTTTACTAATCAATGTCACCCCAATAAACCTAACAATAAAAAGAAAAAAATGAAATGAACTGCATTGTCCATTGTGAGGGTCCTCTCCCTGGTGGTATTGGGGGACAAGGGGTGACAGTCACTATATCAGTATGCTGTGAAAGAGACTTTTGCATTGGGTGGGAAATTCAACTAAATGACCTGTGAAGTTCCTCTTAAATCTAAGATTTTACTATTTGGTTTATGGGAACTCCTTAGCCCAAATCCTAGTAGACAGTCCCAGTTAAGAGAAAAACCAGACATGGGCAACATTGTGCATCATGTGAATCACTAGGGACTAGAACTTTGGGTACTGCCAGATGGTATCACCAGATGCAAAGAAAAGGGACTCAGTCACCAGATAGGAGTGTTTAAATAGACTTCTTTGCCCAGCTAAAAGTATTTCATGGAAAACAGGAAAGCAGTTACTATAAATAAAATCATTCTGAAAATAAGCATATTAAACACTTGGTTTTAATTTGGCTCAAGCATATTTACTTGACTCAGAATTAGATTGCCTAAATGAGTAGGTAAATGAAAAGTGCTCCAAGATCCGGCTTCACCTAAGGTATGGAACATTAAGCTGGGAGGCAGCCAACATTGATTTTATTCCTGCTTTTTATAGTGACCTTGGGGCAGGCAGGTAGGGTGGAGGGGAAAAAGAAAAAAGAACTTGATTTTGCTGAGCTTTGGCCTGTCTGGGTACAAGAATCAACAAAACAATAGTCACACCTACATCGCAGAGTTTGTGAAAGTTAAACAGGAAATGCCTACAAAAATAGAAAACAGTGTATTTGTCTACGGACATAATAGATATTTTGAGTCAGGATTTTTTAATGCAAAGGTTTCTGGGTATAAATTATACTGGAAGCTGCATTATTTAACCAATTATTTCTCAACAGACTCTGAATTAATATAACTTCTAAGGATATTCAGTTGAAAATGGACTAGTTCTAGCATACAAAATAAGTTGGTCTAACATATACCAAAAACAAAAAAAGCAAGTGAAACTAAAACCTATAGAAAATCAGTAAATATATATTCAAAGGTATAATATATTCAGGAAGTCAGAGGCAACTTTGCATGTGACTTTATATGAGGTAGTCCTCTAGACCAAACATTTGAGCAAATCAGATCATTTCATTTTCACTACCAATATATTTTTTTTCTTTAAGAGGAAAAAGTCCAGCTGCAGCTCCATCACAGTTTTTGTGGAGCAAAACCAACTTTCAAGTTTAATCACTTGCTCTATTCTTCTATTCATATTTATTTATTTGTTCATTTGTTTGTTTGTATGCAGACAGCAACCTGAGGAGGAAACAATATAAGCCTAATTCTTATGGATATCCTCACCTGAGGGACGTTTTGTGATTGCTTATTTATTCCTTACACAGAGTAAAGGAAGGCAGGAACTGAATAGGAGCCTAGAAGGGTAAGGACTGCCCTAGGATTGAGCCTGTCGAGTTTGGCTTCCATAATGGGTTAAAATCAGTTTCTAGATCAGCTAGACCCATCCATGTTCAACTCACTCCCAAGCCTCATGTGTGATTTAGGGACCATTACCTGCAACCCAGACCAACACAGAAGAGCCTCAACACATTCCAGCTCAAGGAAAAGGGTTTGGGAAAACTCATTTGCAGATGTTCTCCTAAAGCCTGGCATAGTTGAAAGGAGCACCAGGAAAAGCATTAGAGGTCACACTTCTACTCACAGATTATTTTGTAGGCACTTGGAGATGCTCTATTATAGGAAATGCTTTGGGAATGAGACAGTAGAATGGGATTGTTAGGAATGAGTAGACTTGAACTGCAGGAGTGGGTGTGTGCTTCCAGCAAGCCCCAGTTAAGAGAAGGCTTGGGCTCTGTAACCTGGAGTGAAGAGACAGAAAATTTGAAATATTCACGAGGCTGGTGGCAAAAGACCATGGCTAGAGGAGCTCTCTCCTCTGTTTAAGATTAAAAAAGCAATAGGAAGTTGTCACAATCAACCCCTTGCATCCACCATAGAAGTTTAGGCCAGGCAGGGGAAGTGAGGGAGTGGAGAGCATGTGAAGGCTGGCACGATAAGTGCAACCATTTTTGTCAGCTAAGCCAGAGTTCCAGGAAAACTGGTGATAGCCCGTAAGAACAGACCCTGAGAGGAAGCCAGCCTTCAAGGAAAACAGATCTCTCTGAATCATGGTGGTGCCCCCACAACATTGGCAATCTTGTGCATTGACATACAAGTATCAAGCATTTTAAGGATTTAGGGACTCTATCCCATCTTCGCCACAGCTGTAAGTTGGATCTTTCCCTCTGTAGAGGCGTTCCAGTCCTAGGGGAGAGCAGCTCCAAGTCCCAAGTACGAAGTGCCCGGTGCTTGCCACACAGAGATCCTGATACCACATGGAATGCATGTTAACATCTTAACAGCTAAGTCAGGGGTTGTGGGAGTGAGGCGGGGCCAAAAAGAGGCTTTGGGCTTGTTGCCAGAGGCTCCAAAGAAAGACTTTCCTGTGTTCTTATTCTCATTGCACAAGGGAAGAGTTTTCCTCTTAGTGTTTTTGGTTAAAAGCAACCACCACCCAGGTATTTCTGCATTTAGTCTAAGTTTGGTCCAAACAAAAAATGATCAAAGTAAGGCCAACAATCTTATAACTCTCCTAGGAAATATAGTGTTATTCACACCTATAAATTCCTTTGTGTTTTATAATCCACTATTTTAATTTAAACCATCATACTCGGGAAAATGTACAACAATGGCACACATGTTTATCCTGTTAAGATGGTCTCAGAAAATTGACTAAGCTAATAGATGAGTTAAATATCTTTGTTCTGTTTCTATTCTACAAGTGTAGCTTCTCTACCAAAATAGAAAAATAAGAAGCCACGTGACAGAATTTACCATTTTGTCAAACATGTTTTACCAGCTCTTTATGGAGTCCTTTAAAACACTCTACAGAATTTCCCTTACAGAACTTTATGTGGAAGCATACATATAGGTAATTTTAAAAGAAAAAGAGAAAAAAAAGGAAGGAACATCCATATCATAGACTATCCTGCAAAATGATGCTGGCCAGAGTATTTAATGATGTGAGGGATATGATATTAATTTTAACAAGCAGGGCACAAAACTCCATAAACAGCATAATCTCAATTTTAAATAAAAATGATATGGGGGAGTTCCCTGGTGGTGTAGTGGCTTGGGGCTTCGGCGCTGGTGCTGTCAGCACTGCGGCCTGGGTTCGATTCCCGGTCAGGGAGCTACCCACATACCAAAAAGCAAAAAAAAAAAAACAAAATATGGGCAATTAAAATCATAGGGACAGTAAGTCGAATGGTGATTGCCAGAATGGGGAGTTAGTGTGCAATGGGTACAGAGATGGGCGGTGGTAATGTCCGCGCCACAATGTGAGTGTACTTAATGCCACTGAACTGTACAGTTAAACATAGTTAAAATGATACAGTTTATGTTGTACGTATTTTACTGTAATTTTAAAATATCATATATTCAATATTAAAAGATGAAGAAAATACAACAAAATCCCAGGATGTTACTTCAGAGTGGTGGGATTACAGATAGTTTATTTTCTTTATATTATTTTTATATTCCAAGTTTTCTACAATACACATTTTAATTATTAAAATAATTTTAAACACCTCTCTTCAAATTCAGGTTTTCTTAAATTTCTCAAATCATTGGTCTACTTTGCAAGTTCCCCAAGATCTCCCAAGCACAGCTACCAGAGTTTCTTCTCTTTGGGGTACAATCTAATTTCCCGTTAGCATTTCATGAAATGAGGAAACCATATATCCCAAATACTCCGAAAGAGTCCAGTGTCATTCTCATCTTGTCACATCAATATTTAATTCAGAAAGTTTGGTCACTGTACCTATAAGGTTTTGCAGCTTTCCCACAGGCCATTGCCCCCCTCATTTTCTCTGCCTTTTCGGCCATCTCCTCACTTAGTGCAGCAAGTTGTGACAGCAGAGAGCAGATGAGGTTTTCCACCTTCCACCATGGTTGCACTGTCAGTTCACTGTTGCACTATCCAGTGCTCTACACTTCTCTCCCCAATTCTGAGCCCTCGAGATGTAGCAACAGACATTAATTTTTTTAACCTGATAAGAAAACTTACTTTTGCATTGAGGAAGAGTCCACAAATCAGAACATCTCTGAGGATCAGCTGCTCTTACCTGAAACCTGTGCAAACAAGAAGTCTCTTCTCACCTTTTCAATGTTCCAGAGCAAGCACCGACAAAGGGATTCAGGACTAACTACAGAAATCTCCCTCAAACATCTGCACACCAGTCTTTACTCCAGTCCAGCTCTTGACTTCAGAAAACAAAGTAGGCCCTGGTCATGGATACTAGGCCCAGAGATCACTAACTGGAGGAATTTCCCAAGTCCTCTAGTGTTATCGGATCCTAAGCTCCCCTGTCGGTACCTTAGAATTTTCGAAGTTAATTCTTTCAGGAGCACACCAACTTCTAAAAGCTTAATTTTCAACTCAGGAGTCCACAGTATAGGCAAGAGATAGATTCTACAACATTATTTCAATACCTGTGTAGTAGTCTACATCCTCTATTGTTGAACTTCTGGATTGTTTCCAATTTTTTTTTCTTTTGCCAGTTATTCCATTACCAGTAAGGGAAGTACTTGCACTTTTACAAATTGAGATATCGTATTTTAATGTTTTGTTATTCATTCTTAGTTTTGTTTCATTTATAGTCAAGAAATATGGCCTACACAATCTCCATTTGGAAGTTTGAGGTCTAGTGCGTCGTATATCTTGGTAATTCCTCATGGATGCTTGAAAAGAACAAACATTCTAAGTCCATAATGAGGCAACATAGCCAGCTGAAGATAAAAATGGACAAATGAGTTTGTTCACGGACCCAGCGCCTCTGGGACCTCCAAAGCTTACATGTCCTTGTCTCCCTATTAGGCCTCGTGAGGTGGGACTCCATCAGCCTTGCTGCTGATAAGCTACCAAGGTCCCAGCTAAGCCACTGGAGGCCTCCTCTCTCTCCAAGTGTGCAAATCTCTGCTTCCGCTTTGGCAACTGCAGTAACAATAGTGAGAGCAGAACTGTTACCAGAGAATGGGGCCCTTCTTGGCGCTGTGTCCAGGTGCTTGGTATCTTGAGCAAAGAACTGAACAAGACACACACCAAAGTGTAGAGGTGAAACAAAGAGGGAGTTTATTAAAAGAAAATAAAGTGAAACAAAGAGAGAGTTTATTGAAAGGGAAAGTACAGCTCCGAGATGTGGGAGCGAGCCCAAGCAGGAGAGTGGCTCAAGGGCTCCCAAAGGCAAGGGGAAAGTACACTCCTAAGAGGTAGGAGCGGGCTCAAGCAGACAAATGGCTCGGCAGCGCCGATTAACCAGGCTTTGGTAGTTCTATTCTTTCTGACCTGTAGGAGAGCTCTGCCTTATCTAGGCAGAGAACTTGCCTGTGGGATAAGGGGCATTCTGTCATTTTTTCCTACTGCACGGGTGCATCAGACAAGCTGGTTATGCCATACATGTGAAGTGTGTGAGGTGTGTGAGATGTGTTGAGGCGGGCGGGGGGCAGAGGGTTCTGGATGGAGATTGAATTTGTCCTTGTAGCTGCCCGAGCTCAGATAAGCTTGTGTCCCAGGGTCAGGGCTGCTGTTTCAAGAAGCAGCAGCAGTAGCCCGATCAACTCTTGGATTTTGCAGCTTGTCAAGTTCAGCCACACTTGGTTTTTGTTAACCCTCTCTTGCTTGTCTCTAACTGCCTGCCTCAGAACCAGTTCCTTCCTGCGGTTTCCCTCATAAGAAATTCTCAAAATTAGACTTTCCTTTTTTTTTCTCCATGGAGACTCGGATCATGAGCCTGATTTGGCAGTTTTGGAAAAAGTCAATTGTGGACTAGGGCCTGAGAAGATGATAAAAATAGGAAGTCACAGGACGATAAGGTAAAAAGTCACATTATGATCAAATTGGATTATATAGTTGCAACACTTTTGCAAGATGTTTATGAATAGCTTTTAACAGGTATATATAAATATTTATGACACAGAATGAATCCAGTCTCCACATACCAGCTACATGGTTTTGAGGTATAGTTTCCACATTCATGAAATGGGAAGAATAATGCTGACCTGACAGCGTTAGGAGGCCTAATGAACAAGGTGTGATCAATAATATTAATTCTCTTTTTCATCAGTTATTGTTTCCTGTCTATTAACTGAGGACCCCTTTTCATCTATATTCATTTTGGTCACTTGGATTTCAGATCTATGCATGTGGAATCTCTGATCAGTGACTGGCCCCAGGCATTAGGGACAGTATTGCTGGTAGCTGAAAAACAGAGTTTCTCTGCCTGACCTCCTGCAAGGTCCAGAAATTGTAAGTCCTGGATGCAGCAGCCCTGTATTCTCCACCCTTTCTTACTCCACACTTCTGAGCCCACTGACCATACATGGCTCTCATATTTTCACATTCTTCTAAATAAAGAGCACTTGCATCCTGATTTGACTGATTATTAGAATTAAAATATTTGTATATTGAGCCAAGTATCAAAGAACCCATAAAAGTGATTGCTAGAATCTCCTACACCTGTAAAGTTGATTTGTAAGATAAAGTTAAAAACTTGAGCTAGGTTTTAGGAGTTGGTACTATAATAAACAGAATATCCATTTTAAATTTAAACAACTAAATGGGCTTTTTGCAGACACGCAAGAAACCCTTGCATTGACTATAAAATAGGGGTGGGCATGAATCACACAGAATTTGGAAGGAAAGTAGGAGGGACTGAGGAGCAGTTAGCCCCAGGGATTTACTTGCCTGGAACTAAAGGCTGAAACAGTCTTGGTGGATTGAGCTTCTTATGGTCCCTGCCTGCCCTAGCACTTCACTCCAGGGCTCAAAGTTTACTCACCTTTATTTCGTCGTTTAGTTAAAAGAATAAGGCCATGGGGCACAGGGAATGGGCCAGAGGATGGAGGAGGTACTGACCCTGATCCCTTTCCCCATTTGGTTGGCTTATATTCTACCCAACCCTGATGTCCCTCCTTCTCTAGTGACAATCTTCTGATCTGCTCCACCCTAAGTCTCTGTGTTTGTCAGACCACCAGACTTCCTCCTCATTCACCCCAAGGCATACTATGCAAATTAAACATCGGTGCATAGCATAACCTCAGACTTTTGGAATCCACGTATTTTTCTTTCTTCTTCTCCACAGGCTCTGTCTAATTGGATGGTGGTTGCCACCTGTCAGGTACAAACAAACTGAGGAGAAGACTCATAGAAAAATGCAGAAAAGTAGAAACAGGGTGACCAGAAGAAAGTGGAGGAGGAAGAGGAAAAAAAGGTATTTTCTATAAGATCTAAAGAAGGATGAGAAATGAAAAACAAAAGAAAATAAGGTAAGCTAATTAAGTGGGGAAAGAACAATGGGTGGACTCTTTGAAAGGAAGATGTATGGCAGTAATAATACTAGTTGACATCTAATGAAGACTTCCTATGTATTAAGAATTGTTTTAAAGATATTGCATATATTATCTCATTTAAACCTTCCAACAAATCCCAAAAGATAAACATTTTACCATCCTGATTTTGCTGATGAGGAAACTGAGGCATAAACAAAGTTAAGTAGATTATTCAAGGTCCTGCAGAATGCAAGCCCACCAAGACCAACTGGAATCTAAGCAATTCCTGTCTCTGCCTCCACCCCACACTTCCCAGTAATGAAAGCTATCCAGTGAGAAACACAGGATGGGCACAACGATTAAGAATTTAGTTCAAAGAAACTAAAAAAACTCAACATGTTTCTGTAACTCAGATTCTTAGGAGCAAATGTTCTCATGAAATTGCAGGTCAGCAGAGAGAATGGATTTGTTTCGGATACTATTTCTGCATGTAAATTTGGATATAGAAGACTTTGTTATTTATTTTAAAAGGCTTTACATGAGGTATTAAAAAAAACAGAGCAAAAGATGCTCACCATTTTGGAGTCTGGCCAGGAGATGATTGGAGTGGAATCGAATTATGTCAAACCACACACTAGACAATTTCTTTTACAGGCAGTGGAAGACACACAGGTTTGATTAAAAACTCTTCAGTGCAATGTGAAGTTGGTATCACAAGTCCAAATTTAAATGATAAAAGTGTAAACGTGAAAGGTGAACAGCATCACCAGGTTACAGTTAACATATAGTTGGGCAAATTGCCCAAGAGCATGGCATAATGATAAGGAGGTAAACAGAGTTGGGCTTATTTGAAGATCTTATATAAAAAAGAGGGAGGAGGAACAATTGAGCTATTTCATTTGTCCAAATGAATGCAGGGAAGAGTTTTTTGGAGGAGAGGGGAAATGTATAAGAGAATGAAAGGTTTTCTGGAAAAGCTTCCAGAAGAAAACAAAGAAGGTAAATTTCAGCTTGTGGTGAGTGTTTGGACAATGAAACAGATGATTTTCATACTATTAAGCAATGAACAACAGCAGCAGCAAGAAAGTAATTGAGAGAAGAAAGCTCTTGAGAGAAAATGAGAGGCCATGACTCAACTTTGTCTCAAGACTATAAAGGAGAAGAGGGGAAAGGAAAGACCAATTAACAAGGGAAAGGTGAGGTAGCATAAAAGTAAGAGTTTCACTGAAGGACTTACAAGTCTCCAAGAAAAGGGATGTTAGAGTGCACAGCTGGAGACACAAGTAGAAAATGAGATAAGGTAGAATGGGATACATCAAATACAGTAGAAGAAGAGACATCCAGAGCATAAACTAAAGAATGAAGTAAACACAATCACACAGCTATTAACACTGTAACACTTGGGTAGCAGATGGGACCATGCTACTTAAGTGGCCTAGGAATGGGAAATTCTAGAGACCAAGCTTTGAGAGGGGAGAACTCTAACATGATACAGAAAGGGCTATCTCCTGTGCACAGAGACAGCTCAAGTGTTCTTCCCATGATGGGTTATATGGGAAAAGCGGGTATGTTGGGTAGAACCACATGTCATCTGAAATACTTAACAAGCAGCACCTCCCACACCAATTAGAAGAGACACCTACTAAGGCATTGGTCCTGGAGCCCTCACTCTGTGCAAGGACACAAAAGGTGGGTGAAGGACCCCCAGGTAAGGAGGACCCTCAAGGCAGCAGATATTTACCCAACCAATAGGAAAAGTATAGTAAAGTCCCACAATATTGCGATGATCAGGGCCCAATATTTAAACACAAAACACTAAATTCAATTAAGAATAATATTTCAATTTGTCTGGACTTTCACAAAAGCACATAAAATACAGAAGCTTATTCAGAACTCAACCAACCCCACACTGAACTAGGCAAATGATCCCCAGGCAATAAGCTACTCACTCAGCCCCATTCCCACTATAGAAACACCCATTGCCATTGTGGCACATCTCAGTTCGCATTACGGAGGGTTTCACTGGGTTTAAAGGAGTGAGAGGCTGGCACAGCCAGACGGTAACTTCCTGCAGAGTCACTACTTCCACCCACTATAAATGTGCTCCAGGTCTGAGATTCAAGAGAACAGTTGAAGATATAAATTGTGGAAGGAAAAATACTACTACGAAACATGAAAAGTAAGAATGTTGACGATTCCTCCCTGCCTTTTTCTCCTAAATACAGTTTATACTGAATATACACTTCTATATAAAGTGATACTGAAAGGAATTGTTAAAAAAGTGATTCAGCTGAAAATAACCTATAGCTGACTTATGAAGCCCAAGAAGGTCTGTTGTCCCCAAGAAGTAATATACCTGCCACAAAGGTCTCCACAAAGGACCCAAATTTATCATCGCAGTCTAGCAGCCCTCGTTTACAGAGGCCTCCAGCTGGAGCTGCCCAGCCTCCTGCACTGCGTTGCTGCTGGCCAAGCCACCCCTTATAACGGAGTCCTGCAATCGTCTTTCACCAATGGGCTGAGACCTACTCCAGCCAATAGGAACTGCACAGTAATATCCCCATTTGCATCTTTACCAACCAATCAGAGCAGCTTCATAAGGCCTGTCAGGACACGTGATCCTGACCAATTAGGACAGTGAATTTGGACTTATCAAACTGTGCAAATTTGGGTTCCTCATTTGCACAGAAATGGACCAATCAGGGGGACCAGGGCGCTCACTTTCTCTCTATGTAAGTGTCCTCCCCTTTGTCTAGTGGAGAGTATTTTTTATTTCCACCAGTTTGTTTTTCCCCAGTTTGCAAACTGTTCATCTGAATAATTTCTTCTTTTATCATATTCCAGATAGGGAACTCCCTTGGCATTGGATTGGTGGCAGCAATCTTTAGTTGACAGGTCACTATGTGAGAATACAGGGTCAATGTATTCCAATGGACACACCAAAAAGGGAAGTTACATAGGAGCTGCCCCTGCACATGGAGGAGATGCATGTTGGGAGACAGAATAAGCGAATTGGGGGTAGAAGGGAGCAGAATCCAGCCAGGCAATGGACAATGGAAGAACATTCAACTCGTGCACAACATAAGGCCAATAAAGGCTTTGGTCCTTTCCAATCGAATTTTCAGAGGGAATCTGGAAGGAACCTAGAGTGGACAAGGAGAAGCCTCACATTAGGACCCCATCTAATGGACATGCATGGCCCTCTCCAGTCCTGCTGGGGGTCCAACATGGGCAAGTCTGCAGCAAGTCTCCCCCGGTGGGGGGGGGGGGGCGTGGGGGGAGAAGTAGGAGCAGCTATGGGACTCTACTGTCCTTGCAAAAACCCGGGTTGCAGATGGTGCCTCAAGCACTGGTCCCTGAGTGGAGACTCCCTGGTGATGGTTAGCAGCTGGGCCGAGGTGCCAGGGTCCATGTTTTACCCGCAGGATCAGCTACTAGGCACTACCAGGAAGAGTTTATGCATGCTTACACACCCTTCTAAATGCCCTCAGTGGAGGCTGTTTCCACAGTTTACTAGGAGACAGGGTTTGAGAAACAGTGAATTTTGTTGTAATCATGTGCATGCCACTCCCTGGCCCTGAGTCAAGCGTGCAAGAAAAACTGGAAGTTGTGAAATGCAACTCAGAAGACATGCCGGCATGGCAGTTTGTGGTAAGAGTGGAAACGAAGGTCTCAAAAGCCGGGTGATGGGTCAGCTTTATCTAGCCCTTAGCAATTGTGTGCTAGAAGGAAGTGAAAAGTAAAATTTAAAAAAGGTCAGGGAAGGGAATTCAGATCTCTTTTCAAGGAGGTACAGAATGGTAAGCAATGTTTATAAAATAAAAGGAAAAATATTTTTTAAAAAAGGAGAAAGCCAAAGAAAGGTTTTAAATAGCAAATAAATTTCTAGCGGCACAAAACTTTAAATGGAAGGCATGAAGCAAAAGAACAAAAGTGAAGACATGAACAGCAACTACAAAACTGCAAAGAACAATGGTCATAGCCAAATAATGGGATGATATAAATAAATGATTGAATAAATAAGAAAATGGAAAGAATAGACAAATCTCCCATGCAGAAGGATTTCGAATCATTTGTGTAGGTAACTTTGCCCTCGAGGAGGTGCAACATAAGTCCCACTCTTGAAATGTGAGTTGATCATGGTGACGTTCTGCCAAAGACTACAGTATGAAGAGGAGGGTGGGGGGAGTAACTTCACAGTGGAGAAAACTGTGAAGTTACTTCAGCCAGGTGGTCAACTCCACATCAACAGTGCTTAAGTCGTACTGATGTACCCTTGGTATGCTGTGATGGCAATGGCTTTACTCCTGTGATCTTCCTCCTGAAAATCCATAGCCCTAATCTCATCATGAGGAAAAATATCAGACAAACCTCAATGGAAGCACATTCTACAAAATACGACACATCTCAAAACTGTCAAAATCACCAAAAACAAGACAAGTCTAAGAAACTGTCACAACCAAGAGGAGCCTAAGGAGATGTGATGACTAAATGTAATATAGCCTGGAAAAATTAAGAAAATATTAGGTAAAAAATGAGAAAATCTCATCAACTATGGACTTGAGTTAATAACAATGTAATTAAAAGTTTATTTTTTTAAAATGGTTTCTATCCCTCCTCTCAAACACACACACACACAGACACACACAGACACACACACACACACACACACGCGCGCACACACACGCACACACATGTGGCTGAAAACCCTTGCTTTACCTCACTTCCAAAGGGGTGTTTGAGGACAGTTTTCTCTTAACAACTTAGAACATTTTCTTCTAGGGTTTATATGATTAAACTGTCAAAGCTTTACACTGTCATTAGTTAAAAATTAAGAGCTGCATTTGCAACAAATAGGCCCCTTTGCCTCCATCTGTCAGTTAATTACTTTAATCATAATGCATTCCATTCTCCTGAGAAAACGCCCACAGTGCGTTTTTTGTTTTGTTTTGGTTTGGTTGGTTTTTCTTTCTTTTCTTTTTTTTTTTTTTTTTGGAGGGGGTGTTGGTTGGGGGTGTGTGTGTGCCTGTGTGTGTGTCTAAGTGCTGGTTAAGTACTAGGTGTGCATAGTATTCATCTGAATTTCCCTTCAGGTCACTTGTTAGATTTGTGACTTAGCAAATTACCTAACCTTCCCTTATACAAGCTCTGACAATTAAGTTCCCAAACTTGTGACAATGCACTTACGTTGGCAGCACTGTACAAACAACTTGGTAAGGTTTTGTAACCTTCATATATCTGTGTCTCACAGCTGTGTTTGTGTTGCTGTGTGGCAGTGTCTTGCTGAGTAGTATTTATTATTGTTATTGTCTGTTTTTGTGCTTTGATTAGAGCAACAAACATTAAATTTCTTGTTAAACTTGGCAAGAGTGGAAGTGAAATCAGGGACACGTTAGTCCAAGTTTATGGAAATAATACCATGAAGAAAATGGCAGTGTACAAATGAATTAAACGTTTTTCTGAGAGGAGAGAAAGCGTCACTGATGAGGAGAGGTCAGAGTAGCCAGTAATGAGCAGAACTGACAAAAACATTGCAAAGATTTGTTGAATTGTGCATCAAAATTGTAGGCTGACCGTGAGAAGTATAGCAGATCAAGTAAACATCAATAGAGCAACAGTTATGAAAATCTTCACTGAAAATCTTGGAATGAAAAAGGTGTGTGCAAAAATGGTCCCAAAGAAGCTCTCTGATGAACAAAAGCAAAGGAGAGTCAAAGTTTGCCAAGACCTTTTGGAGAGGTAAGATGATGTTTTGGACTGCGTTATCACTGGTGACAAAGCATAGGTATACCAATAAACCCTGAAACTTAGCATCAAAGTGTGAAATGGAAGTCAGACAGTTCTCCACAACCAAAAAAAGTTCCAACAGTCCAAATCAAGTGTCGAAATAATGTTGCTAACCTTTTTGATATCAGAGAGATTGTTCATTATGAATTCGTACCAACTAGAGAGTCAACCAAGTTTACTATTCAGAAGTGCTGAAAAGGCTGTGTGAAAAAGTTAGATGAAAACAACCTAAACTTCTCACCATCAACTCAATGACTTTTGCATCATGACAATAGACTAGCTCGTACGGCACTGTCTGTGAAGAAGTTTTTAGCCAGTAAACAAATAACTGTATTGGAACACCCTTCCTACTCATTTTGATAACATTCAGGACATCAAGGTTAGTATGACAACAGTTCTAATGGTCATTCCAGAAAAAGAGTTCTGAAATTGCTTTGAAGGGTGGACTAGGTGCTGGTGTCGGTGCATAGCTTCCCAAGGGGAGTACTTCGAAGATAACCATAGTGATACTCAGCAGTGAGGTATGTAGCAGTTTTATTAGGATGAGTTCATGAACTTAATTGTCAGACATTTCTATGCATAATTGGAATCTAGTCCTTCACTCAGTGAATATGTACTGGGAACCTACTATGTACCAGGCACTGTGCTAAGTCCAGGGCATACAAAAAAGTACAAAGTGACCTTGTCCCCATAGAGCTAATTGTCTACAATAATTAATATCAATTACTAATTAATCAAATTATTTTATAAACAAGAGCAAAATAATCACAATTAAGACACACTACCAAGGAACAAGGGAGAATGTGTGCTTTCCTGAGGTCTGGGAAGATTGCCCAGAAGAAAGTAATGCTTTGGAGAGATCCAAAGGATGGAAAGGAAGGAAAGGCCTGCCAGGCAGATGGAAGGCACAGGAGGCCCTGTGCCCAGGGAGCATGGTGAGCAAGACAGCCCGGCCTCTGCCTCCTTTCCAGTTCTCCCACCATCTAGCTAGGTCCTCCAATGTGCTCAGTTTTTAAAAAGGGACAAGTGTCTCAAATTTAATTAGCCACACTGGAAAGCCTCTCCTTCCATCCAAATAGGCTTAGCAGCAGCAGAGCCAACAGCAAGGGAACTATCCCACAGGAACCCTGATGGCACTCTGCACTGCAGCAGCCCCACAGTGCCTGTGGCTGCAACCTCCACCTCTGAATCTCTCCACTGGCTCCTTCTGTCCCTCCTGACTACTTATTCTGACCTCTTCTGTACCTCACCGCTTTGGTTTATGAGTGGCCTCTGTGGTCTCAGGGCTGCTGCTCACTTTCTGTAACTCTCAGCTTCTTCCTACCCTGTTGGCTCCACACACTAAGGGAGATGTGCTTGGCTCACCTGATATTTCTCCATGAGCATGCACCTGAGACTGGCTTACAGACCAATGACCTGGGTGGAGTGGCTGCATTTACTAATAGCTCATGTGGAATCAGGAAGGTGAGATACACAGCAAGACTGTTGTGTTTCAAGGTCTGCTTCTGAGCACCCTCGCACCTTTGGAGGGGCAGGCACATACATTTCGAGAGCTTTACAGCCCAGGATAACCACCCGCTGGGAAACTTCCCTAACACATGAGGAAGAAACCCTCCTCTTCCACAGTTGGGAAAGATGCTTCTCAGGTTGTAGCACTTGCAAGACTGTCTCATACTTGTTTCTTTTCTCATTTGTATCCCTCCCTTGTAGGCCCCTTGTATTCATTTGCTAGAGCAGCCACAACAAAGTACCACAGATTGGGCAGCTTAAACAACACACATTTATTTCTCACAGTTCTGGAGGCTGTAGGTCTGAATCAAGGTGTCTCCAGGGTTGGTTTCCTCTGAGGCTTCTCTCTTTGGCTTGTTGATGGTTGTCTTTCTCAGGTGTCTTCTCATAATCTTCCCTCTGCACAGTGTCTGTGTCCTAATCTCCTCTTTTAAGGACAAAAGTAATATTGGATTATGGCTCACCGATATGACCTCACTTTACCTAAATTACCTCTTTAAAGGCTCTTTTTCTCCAAATACACATTCTGAGGTACTAGGGATTAGGAGCAACAAATCCTTCTCTGGGTGGCGGGGTGGGTGTGTCAGTTTGAGGGATTTGGGATGGATTGTGGTGGCTCTATGTGTTCACCTCTTCGAGTCTCCTGCTCTTGTACCACCCTGAACTGTGTTTCTGTCCATTTTCTTTCCCCAGACTGCCAGAGCCCCTGGAGAAGAGAGGCAGGGTGCCCCATTGCCTTCTGCAGCAGATGAGGTGGGCTAAGCAGTGGCCCCTGCACCTGCAGTTCTGGAAAGTTCTGAGAAGAGGCTGGGCCCATCACAAAGGTCTCTCTTCAGAAGGACATGCTGGTCAGGGCTTCTGAACCCTAATAGGAAAACTGTGAGTCAAGAATCACAGGCAGTCCAGCTTCCTTACTCTCACTGCCCAGACACCAAAAATCTCAGCATCAGTCACTGGTATGTTTTGGCATCTAAGGTCCCTGTGACAAGGTTAACTAAGTACCAATAGATACCCAATGCCACTCATTAACTACAAAATGTAGATTACTATAAAGATACTATAGCCTCAACCATGAAAATGAAGACTTTTAGGGAATGGAGCAAAAAATAGGTTCTAGCATGGGGAGCATCCTTGGACAGGTCTAAATGGCACTGCAAAGTAGGACACCCTGACATGAAGTCCCTGGGACTTAGTAAATGGCTAGGATGGGGGAAGAAAAAGAAACTATCATTTTATTGAACATCAAGACAGGTGTGCTAGTGCAGAGAGATACATGCAAAGATTAACTTCTGGGGATGAGCGATTAAGAATTACTGAGATATGAACCAGCATCTTTTGTTACTCCTTTCCTGAGAAGATAAAACCAGTCTGTGCAGAATGAAAGAAGACTTGAAAGAAGTGGACATGAGCAACAGGAAATCCTCTGACTGGCACCAAACCCTCTTCCAATGCAACTCATTTCCACACCCAAAGCCCGCTAATAGGATTTCAGCTTCCAACAAGGTACAGGACATAGTGCTGGCACTTTTGACGCATTGGGTTCTGAGGTGTCCTGGGGCATTGCTGGAACTGAACCCAGGACCAGAAATGACTTCATTGCCCTTAAGATTCTCACAGGCTACTCAGTCAATATCTCTTAAAGTAGGAAAGACATGCCTCCATCACCATCTAAACTCATCTCTGGAAGAATTCTGCCAGGAACTACTTACTGTCAAACACAACAAGCCTGGGTATTTCCAGAACATTAACCATTTTCCCTGTGCCCACTGCACACTGTGTAAGTCCCCTGAAGCCCTTACAGAGATGATGCAAAAGTCCCTGGGCCAGCCCTAGTGAATGGCCAACCTCTTAAATCCCCTTGCAGGCTCAGAATTCCCAGGGCAGCCTTGGTGGTGTGTTAGTCTCCAAGGCTGGCTGGCTGGTGGGGCACTATCTGCCTTCAAATAACTCTCATCCCCACCTTATATTCAGTAGCAAGACTTCTATCCCCAGTATCAACATAGACCACATGGGGAGTCTGAACTTTCACCAATTGCCCAGAGCTAATGAGGTCACCTTTCTGCAGTATCAGTAGGCCACATGGACAACAGTAACAAGATGCTCCTATTCCTTCCAGTCAGGGTGATATTAGTGGATACCTAGTAGGACCCAGAATTTCCATCCCTGCCCAGCAGTAACTAGGAGCCCCTTCCCTCTCCAGTGTCAACAGAGTCTAACTGGGTCTCTATACCCACCTGGCAGTAACAAGGTAGCACTCCATCCTTCCCCTGCCAGATTGGTATGAGAAGAGCCAGTTAAAACAGAAGCTTTCAGTAAGATCCAGAGTCTCATGACATAAAATCCAAAATGTCCAGGTTTCAACTGAAAATCACTCATCACATCAAGAATGAGGAAAATCTCAACTTGAAAGAGAAAAGGTCATCAACACCAACACTAAAATGACAAAGACATTAGAATTATCACACAAAGATTTTAAAGCAGCCATCTTTTTTAAGATATAATTTTTTATTTACTTTTTTATTTAAGTATAGTTGGTATACAATCTTATATTGGTTATATTAGTTTAAGTGTAAAATACAGTGATTTGACATTTTTATACCTTACAACATGATCAGCCCACTAATTCTAATAATCACCTGTCACCATGTAAACTTATCAAAATGATATTATTGACCATATTCCCCTACCTCTCTTTACTCATTCCCCCATCCCTTCTCTTCTGGTAACCTTCTGTTTGGTTTCTGTTTCTATCAATCTATTTTTGTTTTGTTTGTTTGTTTGTTTGTTTGTTTTACTTTATTTTGTTTTTAGATTAAAGCAGCCATCTTGGAAATGTTTCAACAAGCAATTACATGTTTGAAACAAAAAAAACTGACATTCTCAGCAAAGAAATAGAAAGTGTCAGCACAGAAATACAAAATGTAAACAACCAAGTGAAAATTTAAGAACTAAAAAATGTAACTAATGCTTCAAATTCAGTAGATGTGTTTATCAGCAGAATGGAGTGGTGAGAGAGAAAAACCTGTGAACTGAAATACAGAGCAATACAAATTTCCTAATCTGAACAACAGAGAAAATAAACTGAAAAATAAAAATAAACAGAGTCTCAGGGATGCATAGGCCCATAACAAAAAATCTAAAATTCATATCATGTGAATCCCAGTAGGAGAGGAGGAAAAGAACAAGGTTGAAAATTTACTTGCAGAAACCATGGCTGAAAACTTTCCAAATTTGACAAAAGACATAAATCTACAGATGCAAGAAGTAAGTAAATCATAAAGGACCAACCCAAAGAAATGCATATCAAGTCAAACTTCTAAAAACTAAAGACAGGGCTATTCTTATGTTTATTTAAATGTAACTTTATGACTGCTGATTATTATAATAAAATTTGGAGCATACAAAAATAAAAACTAAAGACAAAAAAAACCTTGAAATCAGAGAGAAACAACACCTTACATTTAGAAGAAAACAACTTGAATGACAGCATGTTTCTCATTAGAAACTGTGGTGGCCAGAAGAAAGTAGCAAAACAATTTTCAAGTACTGAAATAAAAGTACTGTAAAAAATAATAATAATAAAATAAATAAATAAAAGTACTGTAAACTCAGATTTCTCATCCAATGAGAAAATCTTTCAAGAATGAAGGGGAAATCAAGACATTATTAGCTGAAGAAAAACTAGGAGAATTTGTCATTAGCAGACTTACCTTAAGAGAAAGGAAATAAAAAAGGAAGGAATCTTGGACTACGAAGAAAGAAGAACAACAGAAAGAGAAAATACAACACAGCCATGCATTACTTAATGTACATTCTGTGAAATGTGTTGTTAGGTGATTTCAGTGTTGTGTGGTTATTGTAGAATTTACTTGTACAAATTAGATGGTATAGCCTACTATACCTCAAGGCTACAAGGTCAGACAATTAATTTAGTGAACTCATCCTAGAAAAAGTGCTGCATACCTCATTGCTGAATATCGCTATGATCACCTTCAAAGTACTCCCCTTGGGAAGCTATACACCAATACCAGTGCCTAGTCTACTCTTCAAAGCAATTTTGGAACTCCTTTTCTCGAATGTTCATTCCCCAAATCTGACAATTAAGTTTATGAACTTGCAACTGGGTGCCCCACAACCAGCATGGGGAGAATGGAACCAGAGAGGAGGCAATGGGGAATTAAGAAAAACACACAGACACACACATGGACATAACAGATAGGAAAGCTGGGACCAGGTGGTTCCCTGTGCTCTGATGGAGACACAGAGACCCTTCTGGTCTGCAGCAGATTTATTTTCTAAACCCCAAACAACTTATTTATTGCAAAACAATGTTGCCAACCCCCATCCTTTTGTCCTGTTTATGATTCCTTTACCTCCACAGACAATGTTGCTTTCCTCCTTCCCCTTAGCTAGCCAGAAACCACATCCTAAGCAGTGTCCTTGTTCACCAAGTTCCAGGCAGCCCTGCAAGGTCCCTGAACCTCAGATTCCAAGTACATAGGTAGCCCTGCCAAACGCATTTTCTCTCAATTGATCTGGCCTCTAGCTCAAGTGCTGCCCACAACCAGGCACTTATATTGACAGCACTGTTCAAACAACCAATAAGGCGTCATAACCAAATTTTTGTATTTGTGTATCTAAACATAGAAAAGGTGAAGTAAAATATATTATAAAAGATATTAATAAAAAATGGTACACCTGTATAGGGCACTTACCATGAATGGAGCTTGCAAAACTGCAAGCTGCTCCGAATAAGTCAGTGGGTGGTGCAGGCCTAAGATATTGCTTTACAATACTGTAGACTTTATAAACACTGTATATTTAGGCTACACTAAATTTATGAAAAGGTATTTTTCTTTTTTTTTATTTTGTTTTTATTATTAGACTTATTGGGGTGACATCTCTTAGCAAGAATTACATAGGTTTTAGGCATACAATTCTACAGTGCATTGTCAACTTGTTGTATAAGTTCACCACCTAGTGTGACTTCTTTTTCCATCACCTTATATTTAGCTTCCCCTCCCTCCTCTCCCAACCCCTCCCCCTTCTCCATCCCCTCCTCACTTGTCCCCAAATAAACATTAAATTATTGATTGTGTCCATGGGTTATTTGTTTGTTTGTTCTTTTTTTTTCTTTGTTGCTTTCAGTTTTATATCCCGCATATGAGTGAAGTCATACAGTTCCTTGTTTTTTCTGTCTGGCTTATTTCATTAAGCATAATAATCTCCAGGTCCATCCATTTTGTTGTAAATGGCAATATTTCATCTTTTTTTTTTATTGGGGTGACATCTGTTAGCAAGGATTACATAGGTTTCAGGCATACAATTCTACAGTGCATTGTCAACTTGATGTATAATAAGTTCACCACCTAATGTGACTTCTCTTTCCATCACCTTATATTTAGCTTCCCCCCTCCTCTCCC